>JAWDJD010000004.1:95112500-95237500 GCA_035047305.1 Bradypodion pumilum
GAAGAGGTGCTGAAGGCATCCCCTCAACCCTTCACCCTCTAATGCAAACAGAAGTTGAGAAGATGAGACACCCTTATTTGGGTCACAGCTGCTTAAGATGTAAAGACCTTTAAGCATTTGGGAGCGCCTGTTTATAATTCTGAGAAAGCAAACTTTGAATGACCCCACAGGTTAGTTTAGTCTGAGATCTCAGAGCTGAAGGGTGGGTGGCAGCAGACACTGGGTTTTCCCGCCAATAAAGGGAGGGTATCATTTCTCTTGGAAATGTGTGTTATCTTTATTGGGCAGCCCCACCTCCTCATTTATAGAAATCTTCTCTTCCCTTGGAGCAAGGGCCTGAGAAACAATGCACAACTTGTTGAACGGCTGGTCAATGCACACACTGAGGCTGCTCTGTCCAGCCACCATACAGCACAAAATTAATGGCATCATTCTTAGACCAATGGCTGTCATTCCTGTCCTCCTGGAAATCTGAAACCGTATGTTGAAATGTTGGTCTATCACTTTCTTGCCTTACATGACTAGAGTACCTACAACCACTTGTTTCCTCTCTTTCTCACACACAAACATTGTTCTCTACCAGTCAGCCATGGACCTTCCACAGAGCATGCCGCCTGAGCAATTATAGAATAGGCATGGAGAATATGTGGCCACTAGCCATTCTTCTCAAGCCTAGCCAATGCTGAGGGGTCTTGAAATATTGCTCATACAAGTTGTGCTAGAACAGACAACTAATATCTTGAAGGATGTTCTACTTTAAGCTGAAAATTCAGAACCTGAGCGGTCCTGTATAAGAGTCCTGTGTATTTTGTCTGCTTACCTGTAGGACTACGCTGGGATAAGGACAAGGATTAATGAATACCTAAGTCAGGGGTGCCCAAATTATGGCCCGTGGGCCGGATCCAGTTTCTATACGGGTGAGTTTTACTTCCGCTTCCAGGAGCTACGAGGGTGGCACGGGCCGGATGAATTGGTGTCAGGGGCCAGATCCACGGGCCATAGTTTGGGCACCCCTGGTTTAAGCAGAGAAAATGGCAGCTTAAAATCTATCTCGTCCTGTTGCAAAATAGATTTCAAGGCACATTTTACTTCCTCTTCCGGTTTGGGCACCCTTAACCTAAACCTTGTATCAAATGTTGCTGAGCACCTGGAAGAATCCTAGCTTTGTATGTGTAGAGTGTAAAGTTTCATATAATGCTCTAAAAAGTTCACCTGAAAAAGACAGGGGTCTGAACACAGAAATTCTATAAACACATGTAACCGAAAAAACCCTATACAGACATATATGCTTTATATACAGTATAACAATGCAGTGGCTCAAGTGGCTAAGACGCTGACTGGGAGGCGGAAGGTCAGCAGTTCGATTCCCGAGTGCTGCAGGATGGAATGAGCTCCCGTCTTTATCCCAGTTCCTGCCAACCTAGCAGTTCGAAAGCAAGAAATTGCAAGTAGATAAATAGGGACCACTTCGGTGGGAAGATAACAACATTCCGTGAGCGCCGGTGTCTAGTCATGCCTGCCACATGACCATGGAAACGTCTGCAGAAGCAGACAACGCTGGCTCTTTGGCTTTGAAACAGAGATGAGCACTGAACCCTAGAGTCGGATACGACTAGCTTTCGAGCAAGGGAAACCGTTACCTTTACCTAACAATTTGAAATGCTGCTGGGTGCCTATTGTTGTTCCGGTTTAGCCCCACAGGTAATAATAATTTCGTGTCAGAAATTACACGCTGATTACTCATTTTACCGACCATGGAAGGATGAGTCAACCTTGATCCCTGTCAGGATCGAACTCACAACATTTTGGCTGTGGTACAGCACTTTAGCCACTGCACCACCAGGGCTCATAACAACAATTGTAGAGCTTTTAAGGTGAGATCTTTCACAAGTGGTTTTATCAGTTCCACACCCCCAGTAAGTTTCCATCACTGAGCAGGGACATTCAGGCTACATTTGTACTTCCTGCACAACTGGATATTGTGGGATGGTTTTTGATATAAGCAGTTATGTCATGTAACATATCTCAAACACCATGACAATACATACCAACTCTAACTGAATGAAGTACATCAGCAAGGGTGTGCCCTGCTCCTAACTAGCAATCCATGTTGATTAGCAGGGAGAGGAAAATAATAGTGTACTCCAAAAGAGAGGAAATGCTGCCTTTGTTTTTGTTTACAGCAAACAGAACCAGTGTAACTGATGTCTTTAAAGTTTACTGAAAACAGGATGTCTATAAACATCAAACACATTTATCAGAAAACATGGACTTTGTATTTTTGTCACAGTAGAATCTGGATTCTTTTTAAAAAGTAATTGATAGGATTAAGATACAAAGGTTGAAAACCAGTGCACTAGCATAACCCCTGTAATTACACAACACAACACAATTCAAAAACAATAACCATCTACTTGAATGGCACAGGAGGAGTTTTGGTAACTCAAAAGACTGGTCACTAAAACCTGGTACTTTCTTCTGTTTGATACTCATTTAGGTCATGGAGCCTTATTTCCATACAGGTAGGTAAAATATTACAATGGATAACGGCGACATACAGTATTTAAGGGACTGCAGTGGCTCAAGTGGATAAGACGCTGACTGGGAGGCGGAAGGTCAGCAGTTTGATTCCAGAGTACTGCAGGATGGAATGGGCTCCCGTCTTTGTCCCAGCTCCTGCCAGCCTAGCAGTTCGAAAGCAAGAAATTGCAAGTAGATAAATAGGGACCACTTTAGTGGGAAGGTAACAGCGTTCCGTGCGCTCCGGTGTCTAGTCATGCCTGCCACATGACCATGGAAATGTCTGCAGAAGCAGACAGCGCTGGCTCTTCAGCTTTGAAACAGAGATGAGCACTGAACCCTAGAGTCGGATACGCCTGGCTTTCGAGCAAGGGAAATCTTAACAATATTTATTATCAGTTTTGATAAGGCTATGCAGAAGTACAAAAATATGTAGGGTGGGGGGAAAACAAACCCCTCCAAACAACCTATCAAAGACTGAATATGCTCAGTGAATGCTAGTGGTAATTTTCTCTTTTGCTAGTTGGGACTTTGTTGGAAGTGATATAAAAAGAGACGACCTTTTAGATAACCTGGCCCTGAACAATGTAGGGCTTTATATGAACACCTTGAATTGAGCTCAGAAAGAAACTAGAAAATAGTACAGTTGTTTCAAGGAGAGCAATATATGGTCTGTAAAGCACATCCTAGACAGCAGTCTGGCTGCTTCATTTTGCACTAGCCGTAGCAAGTGAACACTTCTCAAAGTCACTCTTTCACACAGTGCATTTTTATGAAGAGATATGGATCACTGTCAACAAACTGCACATCCTGAGGAAGGGACACCAGCCAAAGTTGGTCTTCGTCACTCCTGGCTACAGTTGTCTCCTGGCTCTTAACTGCAAGTGTTTGGCCCAAGAGTATCTCATAGCTTTGAACCTGGTCCTTCAGAGAAGATGGAACCACATGTTGTAATGCCAATCCCCGGTTGGCTTCATAAACAGAACTTCTGTCTTGTCTGGTATGCTGGATTTCATCATCCGCATTCAAACCCTCACTGTATCCAGAAAGTGATTAATCATTCCTATGGTCTTCTTAGGAACAGTTAAAAGAGAGAGAGAGAGAGATCTGGGTATCATTAGTATCATGAGGCATGTTAGGACCAAAACTGTGGAGGATGTCCCTAAGAGGCTTCACATAATAGGTAAAAAAACATAGTGGGAGAAAACAAGTCTTCAAAAGAAAATCTATACTTGACCTCTGGATTATGACTTTATTGAAAAGATACAATTTATGAAAACTTATAGTCAGGCTCTGCTACATGTTTGTTTGTTTTAAAAAAAGTTTCATAAAATTTCACACGCAACCCTTAAATGTAAAGATTATAGGTGAAGAAATACAGAGATACTGGGGTTCGACATAATTTCTAATGGCAGTTTGAACAGCAGTGCCAAAATGGGGAGGTACATCAGTTTGCTGTGCCAAGAACAGCTTGCTATCTTTCACTGCATATTGAATGGGGGTAAGAATCAAAAGGGAACACTTTATTGCAAGATTCCATTATTTGACAACAATAATGCCTTAAGATTTAATACTAATGCATTCAAGACATTAAAAGTCATCCATTAATATGTAGGAGCTGATCAAGTAAAAGTGGAATTCAAGATACAATGCTTGGTAACAATGCAACAGTTGGGAGGGTTAACAATTGGCATACTGAAAATAAAGGGCTGGTAAATGTATATTGGCAGAAAGTGTATGATTTGTATGGTTGATTTGGACAAGATGGAAAACAGGCACATATAAAACTGTATAAAATACTATTGCTACATGAAAAACAGGTGGCGTTATAGGACATTTACAAACACTTCTGAGAAGAGGCATTTCTTCCCTTACTGTCAAAAACTGAAAATCCAGTGGTTAAGAACTAACCAGTCATTAGGGATGATTTATTACAGTGATAAGATATATGCTTTTGTGCAATCCTCAAAGATGCCTCACAGGCTCAAAGAGAAAAGCATGTCCAGTGTTTAACTTTTACATGGTTAAAGTGATATCTGGATTGGCAAAACAGAAGTCTGCAGCCAATTTCACACTGGATGTATACATTCAGCAAGTAAGCAAGCAAGCAACCACACAGCATAAACATGTCTACAGATGCTGTTCTAGTTGTACAAGGGTGTGGTAAACTACTTAAAAATCTGGAACAGATAATCACATTAACCCAATAGACACATTCACGTTCTATGTGAATTTATCTCCCACCCTCATTCTCAAACTGCAGTCAGAGAAGCCATATGCTAGGTCTGTAATGGTGAACCTTGGCACTCCAGATGTTCTTAGACTTCAATTCCCAGAAGCCCAAGCCCCTATGAATCCATACGAATGGGTTTACTGTGATTCATCCAGCCCACACTGCCCTCGTCGCTCCTGGAAGCGTTTTACTTCCGCTTCCGGGAGCAACGAGGGCGGCGTAGGCCGGATGAGTCACAGTAAACCCATCTGTGTGGATTCACGGGGGCTTGGGCTTCTGGGAATTGAAGTCCAAGAACATCTAGAGTGCCAAGGTTCACCATCACGGTGCTAGGTCAATCCAGAGCCTATTCTGTGACTTGTAACAGTTTCATAGCCATGTCAGCAAATAATGTGCAATGAGAAGAAGAGGAAGAAGAAACTAAATATTGAGGTTGGAAATAAAACAGAAGGGTGGGGTTCCTGAAGAAAAGAGACTGTTTAAAAATAAGATTAAAGTAAAGAATATGTAACCAAAATATTAGAAACAAAACCAGGTAAAAGAAAATACCATGATTACCGCACAAATGAGATCACATAGAATAAAAGATAGCATTATAAGGATCCTATACAATGTTTTAGATTTAGTGTTTTGTGGAAAAGAATTCTGTCAGAGGTTCCTGCAGGTGGGAGACAATTTTCTCCAATCTTCTTCCTCTTTGCTTCCAAAAATCTGCTTTGGAGGCTTATAAATTCTACAGAACAGGGTGTAAAGTTGTAGCATGGGCTGCAAAGAGAAGGAATCAGTGAAATTATGTCCCCACATTTCCTCCAATATAGATCCTAGTTCCCTACAGCAACAGAAGGAGAATTTCCATTCATGGATAGTCAATTCTATATCCAAGGCAATATATAACAATATTTCAACAAGTCTACTCATCAAAAATATTTTCAGAAGTGATATGGAAATTTTGAAGAGACAATTGCAAATGCTTGATAATTAAGCTCACACTCCAAATCCCTTAGCTTCAGAATTCTTTAGGAGATTCAAGAGGAATGTTTGGAGACAAAATGATGGACCACAACCTTAGTTACTGGCTACTGATTCTGAAAAAGTGGCATGGCAGCCACACAACCAAAGTTAAGGCTCATTCATCTCACTGATTCTATTGGCATATTAATTAATTGCAGCATGAGCATTCAGCACATTCAAGTTGTAGTCAATTCAATTCATCCCACTCAGCTATGGAAAAATGTATTACATTTGTTCCCAATGATATACAACTTTCACAATTTTTAATATAAGGTAAACAGCTAACTTGGTTCTTCTATTACATTTGCCCTCCCTTTGGCAACTTGATGCATTTTTATGAATTGCAGATGATTAAAACATACCACACATACAAATATTTAATCTGACATGAATACATCACTTCTAATTTATACTCTGTGTCTATTCACCAACAGAATTATATAAGAGACAGTAAGGCTTCCACATTTTTCATTTTTTGGTAAAAATAATAGCGCCATGAAACACCTAGTAACAGTAATACATTAGATCAGTGGTTTCCAACTTTTGGGGCAATTTGTCTCCGAAAGTTGTGTTATTTGGATAGCTACACAAGAGCATTTTGGTCATTTTCTTTATTATAGCAAGTTACATTCCAGTCTAAAGATTTAATTCAGGTTGAAAACTACAATTTATGTCTCTAATGCAGTGCTCCTCGACCTTTGCTTTTTGGACTTCAATTCCCAGAAGCCTAAGTCGGTACATTGGCTGATCAGTGCTTAGGCTTCAGGGAATTGAAGTACAAAAACCAAAGGTCGAGAAACACTGCATTAGAGACATAAATTGTAGTTCTCAATCTGAATTAAATCTTTAGACTGGAATGTAACTTGCTATAATAAAGAAAATGACCAAAATGCTCTTGTGTAGCTATCCAAATAACACAACTTTTGGAGACAAATTGCCCCAAGTTAAGAAATCACTGTAGACATTATCAAATGTACTCTGAGTCATACAACTCAACATGCAACTGATTTCAACACCATTTGTGCAGCGTCAGTGTAACTAGGATTTGGGCCCATGAGTTATTTGATGAAAAACATGGGAAAACAAATGTTCTATTTAGTAATGCTTTGAGACTTTTGTATACTACATTCTAAGGCTAGAGTCTTATCTTTTATATTTAAACAATATCTGCAGACAGTCAGGTTGGACTCTTTAGACTACAGAACCAGATCCCTAGACATGGGTATAGACTTCTCAAGAAGAATCAATAATCAAAGTAGGCAACGAGGAAGATTTCTTTATGCACTGTAATTTTATATTTTTATTGTTTGGTGAAATAAACAAGGTGCAGGAAAAATAATACAAACAAGTGCCAGAATGAAAGGGGGAAAACAAAACAAAAGAAAAACAAAAGGGGGCTCCATAATTTTTCCCACAATGATAAAAAAGCATTTTTTATGTCTGCTATTTGCAACATTTTTAGAGGCCCTTAGTCTACACCAGCTTATTCCTGATGGGTCAATTAGATACCAGTTATTTGGTTCTGGCCCATTTCTGAACATTATTTAAATCCTCACATCATCAGCAGTTCAGCACACTGCAATGTAATGAAAAATACTTGCTAAATTGAACCTGAAATGAGATCCAAAGCAAAGAAAATAAAAATAAAACAATAAAAATCAGAAAATAAATACCTTGCATACATGTCAAACTATATTCTTCAAACAAAACCTTACATCTTATGAAAGGAGTCCAAAAGTACCAACAACAAAAGAGAGCTCTGCTTTCTACTACTACAATACTGTTAAATCTCCAAGGCTGAAAATGTCCCATTTATTGATTTTCTGCCTTTAAAAAAATTAGATGGTGAAATAGAAATTCAAACACAGGGAGAAAATGCACATATATGAGCGCACTGGTTCAGCGATATCAAATATACAGTATTCTAGTGTCAAAAGTACAGGCAGAAATGTCCAAGAATTCTTGGTGAAAAGGGGGTAATTGAGCAGTAAAAATTCTACTTGACAATCACTCACATTTTAACAGTGCATTAATTATAACAAAAGCCAGATGGTAAGTGAGCAACAGTCATAGTGTTCAGTGTTTACAGCAGAGAACTTTCCCCTGCTCATTTAAATGAGGTTGGAGACATATACTCATGTATGGGAAAATTGTATAGGAGCTATGTTTATTTTTTCCTCCCATCTTCTTCAAAGAGGCATAGTTGTGACATTGATTTTTGAGTTAAATGATAGTACACGGTGATTGGAATAAAGCGTTCGCCGTGCCTCGTTTGTTATCAAAGAATTACTTAGTCCTTCAATTGGTTTCATCTATTCTTTAGCTTCTAGGAAAAGTGTTTCTTGAGGGTACAATTTTAACTCCAGTAAAGATTTATTTGGATCCAGCTGGGTCACCTGTGAAGATAAAAAAGAAGAATAGGAAAACTGGAAATGATAAGTACAGTTAGTCTTCCAGTACATTTTACACAGTATATTTTGGGAGGACTGAGGTGGCTTAGTGGTTAAGACACTGAATTTGACGACTGGAAGGTTGGCAGGTCAGCAGTTTGAAACCCAAGTGCTGCAGGATGGAGTGAGCTTCTGTTTCTGACCCAGCTCCTGCCAACCTAGCAGTTCAAAAGCAAGAAATTGCAAGTAGATAAACAGGTATTGCTTTGGTGGGAAGGTAAACAGCATTTTGTACACTACAGTGTCTAGTCATGTTTGCCACACGTCCACAGAAATGTCTGCAGATGCAGACAGCGCTGGCTCTGTAAACAGAGATGAGCACCAAACCCTAGAATCAGATATGACTGGCTTTCGAGTAAGGACCACCTTTTACACACATTCCAAAACTTTTGTTTTTCTCTCTCTTTACAACAGGCATGAAAATACTACTCATTTGGCTCACCCTAAAAGTAGAGTTATACATTTAGAGCAGCGAGTAAAAAAAATAGATTGTTAACCAAATCTCACATCTCCACACATCAAGAGTTGTATAATTTCTTTATTACAAGAATATAACAGTATTTATCAGTGCAGGCATCAGTTTGTAGGGAATATTAAAATATTATAGAAACAGGAGATAATATATCTCCCCAGTGATGCGGTCAATGTCCTATCCAGATGTCTGGAAAGCTGTTGGGATCTGGATGGGGGACAATGGGCTACAGTTGAATCCCTCCAAGACTGAGTGGCTATGGATAGGGGATCCTGCATTATCCAAGGAGCTGCCAACTTTGGTCTTGGATGGGGTTGCTTTGCCCCAGACAGACCCGGTACGCAACTTAGGGGTCCTCGTGGATTCACAACTGCTGCTTGCAGATCAGGTGGCGGCCGTGGCCAGGAGGGCTTTCGCATAGCTTCACGTCATCCGTCAGTTGCATTGCTCCTGGACCGGAACTCCCTGCTCATGGTCACACATGCTCTGGTCACCTCCAGGCTAGATTGTTGCAATGTGCTCTACATGGGGTTGCCCTTGATAACCATTTGGAGGCTGCAGCTGGTCCAGAATGCGGCATCCCGGGTGGTGATGGGGTGCGGGCATTATGCTTGCACCTCACCATTGCTTCGGGAACTGCACTGGTTACCAGTTTGCCTCCAGGTGCAATTCAAGGTGCTGGTTTTGACCTTTAAAGCCCTTCATGGTAGTGGGCCAGGATACCTAAGAGACCACATCGTCCCAAGAGTGTCTGTCTGTCCAACCAGAGCAGACCTGAGGGGCTCTCTAATTGATCCATCTGCCAGAGGGGCTTGTCTCTCTGGGGCAGGTGTGGGGTCCGGATGGAAGAGTGGCCCTCGGCTGATGGCTTATAAAATAAAGGCTACCCACCTTTTAATGTGAGTAGTTTTAATGTGGTTAGTTTTTAATATGAACGGGGAAGGTAAGTGGGTGGGTATTTTAGGGGTTTTAATTGTTTATATATGTATGTTTTAACCTGCTGTAAGCCGCCCTAAGTCGGGTTCGCCTGATTGGGTGGCATAGAAATTTGAATTATAAATAAATAAATCTGAAGTTGCATTTACATATACTCAAAATTATTCACTTAATTTAATTGGTGTTCCACGTGTGTAAATGATAGAAATTTGTTTGTTTTATATCCTGAAAAACCTGAATTTTAATTTTTAGTTGCAGAAACATACTCATAAAGCTTCTTGTTTCATAGTTTGCATTTCACTCCTACAATATTGAATCATTTTCTCACCAAGAGATACAGGGCACCGAGAAAAGCAATCTACTTTCTCTATTCAGTTAAAGTCTGTATCTAACTAAATCCACTTGTTTCCCAAACGCCACAACCCTTTCATTGCAAAATCAAGAAAAGGTAAGTAAAGCAAGAGTATCTTGTGTGCATAAGGCAAAAACTATATTGAAAAGCAAGGAGGGGTTAATGAACAGTATTCTCCAAACAGAAACCAGATGAAAACCTATTATTCACTTGAGTGTAATTAAAGATAAGACATTCGAATCAGAGTTCAAGTTTGCAAACTCAAGTTACACTTAATAACAACTATGCATGATGTCCTTTTCTCAAGTGTTTTCCACTTTGGAGGCTACATGTATACCTGCCCTAAGAGGAGGTTTGCTGCCTTTCCACCCTTGATTTCAGCATGCCTGCTGATTTTCTAATTCTCCTAGGGACTGTAGAGTTTGCAAATGTTTACACCATTACCCAATTAACTAACAATATGGCTCCTACATCTGTCAACAAACAAATCTGTTGTTGCTTTGTTTTAGTTCCCTAGCATTTTCTGTTCTTATGGTTCGCCATTGTACTTAATTATCACGCCAGATCCTGTCTGCAGCATTTACTTTGTTATTTGTGATATGTAAATATGTTGCGGAAGCATGGAAAACAGAAGGTTTATTATCATTCCTCTGACCAAAAGACATGCTCTACACAGCAAGCAAAGGAACTGAAAGCAGAATCAATTGAAAAGCAGTCAGAAACCAGACTATCCTATGTTATTGTTAAATAGTTTTGCACTGTGGGCGACATTGTGAGCTATCTTTATGCCTATGGTCTTTAACCCTTCTAATGCCCCTTTCTCAACACCTTCTAATATCCTATAAAGTTAAAAAAAGTGGAAGGTCCTACATTTACTGGAATGTGGGATCAATCAATATTCAACAGACCTATTGGGTAGATCAGGAATTCTCAATCTTTTTAAACTGGGGGCCGGGTCACACTCCCTCAGACAGCTTTGGGGGCCGGATGGCCATTTTGCCCTTCCTCCACCACATGGCGTTTCCTGGCGTGGTGGAGGTAGTGTGGGGCCACATGAAATGGTGCCAAGGGTCACATCCGGCCCACAGGCCAAGAATCCCAGGGGTAGATCATCCTCTACTGAAAGAAGTAAAGGAAGTACTGTGGCACAGAACCCAAACTCCAGATCTAGGCCTAGTTTTAGTCTGGGAACACCCTAAAAGCAAGAAATAATGAAAGTAAGTCATAGGACTAATTATTATAGAATCTACTTTAAAATATATTCTGGTAAGTATTTTCTAACAACAGAGTTTTACATGCCATTTGACAAGCCAGGCATCTTAACATTCATGGATATCACATTAAAAACTAACACAGAAAACTATTCTGATCTGCAACTTATTGCTTCTGATACTAAGGCTACAATTCTATAGCCACTTACCTCTAATTAAATACCCTGAACTCAAAAAGATTTACTTCTAAGTAGGCATATGAAGAAGTCTAACAAACAAAACCAATACAAGACTTTTTGCTGCCTGAGATGAAGGACAAAATGGCACTTATACCCTGCTGCCTAAGAAAACTGCCTCATGCCAGGGCCAGCACAGTAGGAAATACTTGGTAGACTATGATCCAGTGGTAGGAAAAAAGTTGTGTGGTCCTCGAACAAATCCCTCAAAGAAGGTGGTTAATAACTTTTACTAGATCCCTAAAATTTGTGTTTAACATTTAGTATGTTTAATGTTTTACTGGTTCAATAAAAAATATTACCCACATTTGTTCTCGGAACTTGGTAGCCTAGAATTCTGACCAGTGATATAGTTCAAAAGGATTATACAGTGAATTCTCTGGTTATACATATGACTTAACAGACAGTTAAGGAATACAGATATAGAAGAAACAAAAAAAGAATAGTACTGTATACATATTAACAGTGTAGAAATAATAATGTACAAAACAATTTTAAAACTTAGTTTGGTATATGGATTCTAGAATAATACACAATGCTCCCACTATTTTATATGCTAATAACAGTCTTAACTTCTTGTAACACATATTTCAGTGTAAGGATATAATAAACCACAAACTCAAGTAAGCAAAATTATTTCAGTTCTTATAAACTACTAGCATAGGTTGCCTGGCTTTGCCGGGCTGTTATAAATTGTGTTTTGCTTTTTGGTGTTTTTTTTAGTTAAAAATCAACAGAGGATGCTATAAATCTTTTTATTTTATTTATTTAACATATGTTTGTTATTTGTGTAAACTTTTGATTTATTGTTATTTTTTTACTTGTTTTTACTCTTGTGGCCTCTAGGTGGGGCTGTTTTGTTTTTGACTTGTTTTTAATATTCCGGACTGCAGGTGGGGCTGTTAGTAATAGTGTTGGTTTTGTTTTTGTTTCATGTGTTTTTTCTCTACTGGGCTCTAGGTGGGGCATCTCCTGGTAAGTAGTCTTTGTTTCTTCATTTCTGTTCCGGTCTCGTGGAGGGATGACGTGCTGGTGAGTTCTCTGGTTTTCTTTCTTCTGGGCTTTTTCTTTGTTTTGTTTTTGTGGTGGTGGGCTGGGAGGTGTTTCTGTTTGTTCTTTTGTGGTTGGGTTTTAGGTTTGTATAATTGGTTTGTTTATTTCTGGTTTGTTTAATTTTTGTGATTTCGTTGTTATTTGTGTAATTTGTGGTAGTTGTGTTGTTAGAGTTAGGGATTCTTGCATTGTAGTTAGGTGTTTTGTCTGTGGTTTTCTGGAATTGTGGATGTTTTTGTTTGTGGATTTTGTTGTTTTCTTTTTTTGTGTATTAATGGGTTTTTAATTATTTATTTATTTGTGTTTTATTAATTTTTATTAATTGTGGTGTTTGTTGTTGGTGTGTACTTTAGTGTGAAGAACGGGCTGCCTGTCGGTTCCTCTTTTCCCCATTGCTGCTTCAATTTTTGGTTTCGATGCAGCAATGGGGAAAAGGAGGAGCCGGCAGTCAGCCCGCTCTTCCCCCGGTAAGGTTTGTTAGGTAGGTCGGGGGTGAAGGAGGCAGAGAAGAGCTCTCTGCCTGACGATGGTTCTCTCCTCTCTGTCTCCTTTCTCCCATGGCTTACCTAACCGGAGATCGGCAGGCAGCAATCCGTAAGGGGTGGTGCTCTTCCTTGCGGATAGCTGGCTGCTGCTTTTATATGACCTCCACCGCTGTTTCGTGTTAGTTCTCGAAACAGTGGTGTCGGAAGTACAAAGGCAGCAGCCAGTCATTCGCCAGGGAGAGTGCTTCCCCTGACGAACTGCTGCCTGCTGTTGGTTTTTTTCCACCCCGCCTCAAGGTACCTTGAGGCCGGCGGTGGTCTCACCGTGTCTTCGGCGGGTTAGTGTGGAGGAGAGGGAGTCCCTCTTCTCCCTGTTGCTCCAGGAAAGAAGGCCAGCGGTGGTCTTGCCGTCGTTTTTTGTGGGTGTTTGTTTTGTGAGGCTGTGAGGCGCTGCGTCTGCCTGCTGGGGACTTGCGCTCCCGTTGCGTTTTTTAATTTTATTTTTTGCACGCCAGCTTTCTTGGCTTTCTCAGCGTTCTGCAGGCTCATGGCGTGTAGGACGCTGGGACTTTGAGTTTTGCCTTTTTGGTTTGCGTTTGTGCGGCGGTTTTTTCCTGCGGCTCGATTTTAATTGGCCGTGCCGCGTTTCCCAACATTCTTTTTGCTCACGCCTCTCAGCCTGATTGGCTGAGGCGCGGCACACAGGAGATTGGGAATTGAAGTTCTTTTCCTTTTTCCGCGTTCGTGCTGCTTTTGCCCCACTGGCGCCTTCGGCAACCCTGCAGTAACCTCCGGATCAGTTTCGGGCGAGTGCAGGAGGCTCGGTATGGGATAGGATGGACGGGTGCAGAAACGTATAGCAAGTTCCAACGGTTAACCCTTGGATTTATAGGTAAAGATTGTCACTCTATATTATGTGTTTTAAGATGCTGGTAAATGTCTGTAGTGAGAGGGAAGAAGATGCAAAGAGAGTTTTGAACCATTTTGGGATTGCTAGAATGGCAGTCTATCCTCCACATAAGGCAGATAATTACAAGCTAAGAATGGGGAAGGGTGTCCTTATGCTTACTTTAACTTTAAAAAACATCAATCATCTACCTGAACAACAGTATTGTTGAAACCCTGATGCTACTTGACCTCAACAGAAAAACTGCAGTTATTTTTCGTCAGATCATGATTTCATCTAGTGTTTTCCAGGTTTGGTTTCTGTTAGAGTAGTGAAAGTGTGTCCCAATACATATCTAAAATTTAAATAAAACTCTTCCCACTCCAAATCATATTAGCATGTTCACTTTAGCTGACCCTGCACACAGCACTAAATGGTTAACATCCTCTCCCACTGCCACTAGACTGTTTACTAGGCCATACCTTCTTGTATGTTCTGGCCCAGGAAAAAAAGATGCCAGGTAAAATAACAACAAGCCGTCCAGGAGGTATGCCCAACACAGATATGAATATACAGCTATTTTAAGTCAAACATGAGTAAGAAGGATCATTGCCTTCACCTCTGTTAACACCCTAGAATGAGATTCAATTCTCAAACAGGCAAACTTCCTTTGCTTTTTACACATGCATGAATTGCTCTAGTGAATCCAGTGGACAAAGAATCTTTTAACTTTCTTTCCTAATCCCCTTTATCAAGGCATAAGTGCTGTGAAAATCACTTAAATGCACACCTGGCATGGACTAAGCCTTCTAAAAATTGAACTATCACAGACGGACACAAACAGGAACAGTGAGTTTACTCTGACCGATAAAATAATAATCTCTCTATATAACAGAGTTCTGTAGCTAAGAGCTTCAAAGAGGGCTAAAGCATAGTCCAATATACTTGCTTAAGGGGTATGCAATTTGATCTTATTTAGCAACATTCATCTGTCAGTGGTTTTTATTTGCTCTTTAGACATTTATTAGAATAGTAAAAAGAGAAATAACATTAATTTGAATATATGCAAAAAGACCTGAAGGTTGCTGTTTTTAATTTGATTTCTCCTCACAAGAAGTTTGGTCAGAACATCAAATAATTCACATTAAAAAAGAGTTAAAATAAAAAAAATTATACACATCTCAACTCTCAAGCCACATGCTACACACAGCTAAAAACCACAGATTGCAAACATCTGCTAAAATACAACAATAACAACAGAAGCGAGTAGTAGTAAAACAGAAATTAGCAGTCGCTTATCCCGTTAAAGCTTACACGTATATATGTTTATAACTAACACCTAAACAACAAAAGTATGGAGGACAACTAGTTCTCTGGCAGACAAGTTTAACCAAGGAAACTGCTATCATGTGAGGTAACCCACATGCCACATTACAATGGAAAACCACAAGCAGAGCTTCCCCAGCTGATTTTATGAGTTGGGTAAGTCAGCACTGGAGTCTTTAAATATGTGGGTCCTGAGCTATTTACGACTTTGAATGCTAACACCAGCACCTTGAAATGGCTCATTGACTGCTAAGGTAGGTATTTCTAAATGAGTATAGTAAACTGAGTCCCTGTTGCACTTTGTTATCACTGAACAGCAGCTCCTTGCACCAGCTGTACATCTGGAGCAATAGAAAGGAAACCACTGCATTAAAATGCACTATCATAGACCACTGATGGCGAACCTTTTAGAGATAGAGTACCCAAACTGCGGTCCACGCTGCACCTTCACGCCGCATGTGACCCACCCACCTTACCCCAGCCATTGGGCTTCTGGGCAGAGGGGCAATGGCATGTGTGCCATAGGTTCGCCACCACTCTCATAGACTGAGAAGGTAACCTCAGTGGGATGAAGGGCCATTTTTTCGATTTAGCAGCAGCCCAAGTACTGTACTCAAACTCAAGTCAGACCTTAAATCATTGGATAAAGAGTCAATGAGTTGCCGCAATTCAGTTATGCATATTTTCAGCCTAATTTCCTTAAATTCTGCACACTTTTTAAAATGAACTGTAAATCCAGTGTAATTATTTCTTCTCTGGGCAGCTAAAATCCACCTAACAGGTTCCTGAATGATTCAATTTTGACAATTAAAATATTTGCATTGGAAGACACAGAAGAATCATTTTCTTATCTCAATTTTCAGAATATGGGAATATTCACAGTTAGTGGTGGGAAACCAGTACCTCTATCTGATGTTAGATGATAACTCTCATCAACCCAGCTGTTGCCAGACAGTTGACAGAAGCCATAATCTAACAATATTTGGAGGGTCACAAGTTGCAGCCCCCACCATCTAAGCGACGAATTGATTAAACTGTCCTGAAGTATAATAAAATACCATGTCTGAAAAAAATGAAAACCAGAGTTTCAGATATTCAGTAGTGAATATAGACTGTATGATATGAAGGAGTTAATAATTGCCAGTGATGAACAAAAGATGCTCAGATGCTACATTATGACTGACTGATATACAGATTAAATCAATAACATGTATATAAAAATGCCTTAGTAATTTACAGATTCTTAAAGAGTTCTGGCAATGTAAACCCCATCGGAATGAATAGGGCTTGGGCTGAAGGATCACTGAGGATCAGAGCCTTATTAAGATGCATTTACTTGTCCAATTACCAAAACAGCAGGAGATCATTAAATTTTCTAGTTAGCAGACACAGCAATGTTAATATCTTAATGTTGCCAAGGCTCTTTCTTGGCATTTTTTGCTCTTACACTTTCTTTCTTCTAGCAAAAAATCATAAAATAAAAGCTAAGTCAGAAAAAAAAGTACACACACACACCAGGATGGTTTAATAGGAGACTGAAAGAGGGAACATGCCCCAGCATCTTCCAGAAATGATCAGACAGCATGCTAATCAAATAAAGTTTGAAATCAGTTGAGAGAAACTGCTATAGTGAAAATTAGGGGTGGGTGGAAGAGAGAAGAGACCAGTGGTGCATCCAAACTGAACACTTTTATCTCACAGACAGCTGTCTTTACTGTTCAGCATTCATGGTTGGTCATTTCCTGAGAAATGACTGCCAAATAAAAATGCCTATGGAACATTTAGCACTCAATAGACACTATTCAATATTCCCTTTCAGCTTCCAAAGCAATTTGGCACTGGGGGAGGTGAAACTATATGGCAATCATGTCCACATGTACCTGGGAGTAAATCCTACTAAACTGGGCAAGATATTTGTGAGAATACAGGCACAAGGATGTGCTATGTATGGATACTGACGGAGCCCTCTACCCAAATTAAAAGAAAAGATGCAGAGAGGCAAGAAAGATTTCCCCCCCTCTCCATTTCTCATGTAACTAGAAAAAGCCTTCCATCACACAATAGATTTGAGTGGCAGTAGTCTAAAAAACAAAATGGAAGGCTTGCACCATACAGAGCATAATTAGATATATGGAGCTCATTACTGCAAGATTATTATGCCCATTAGCTTTGAAGTATTTTAAAGAAAGAAATAGACAATCTTGATGAAAGCTAGCCCAATCAATGGCAACTAACTGCAAAGGAAAAACTGAACGCACCAGCAACCAACATCTGTGTCCTGGTGGTAGAAACAAACAGCAGGGTATGGCAGTCATGTCCGTATTCTACTTGTGAACATGCAGAAACATCTGGATAAATGCTGCTAGATAAAACAACATACCATTCCTATACAGTAATACCTTGCATAACGAACGCTTCACATAACGAAAAAAATAACATAACGAAGTGTTCGTTAGGTAATGGTGATACCACGCATAAAGAAAAAAATTGTTCGTTATGTGGGGTTTTTTTGGTAACCGGGGTATACCCGGTCAATGGGAACCCCGGATAATGAACTTTTTTTGTTCATTCTCCGGGGCATCTTCCATTCGCTTCGCATAACAAAAAAATCCACATAGCGAAGAGCTCTGTGGAACCGAGGTTTTTTTTTTTTTGTTATGCGGGGTTCTACTGTATTCGGAAAGATGCAAATTCTTTGCACAATATCTGACTGCTTCTTGCCGCTCCCATGGCCAGTAACAATGGTATACAAAATACCAACATCAACACCTGCTTCCTAAGCAAAATTAAAACTAAGGAAAGAAGAGTAGGATGAGGCCAGAAGTGTTCTTAATCCCCCACTTATATTTTATAGTCATGCAATCATGAGACACAATCTGGCCCTAAATCCTACTCTTGACTGGATGCACTATACTCTTTCAGTTAGATTCATTTCATTTTAACTATTGTTTTGGAGAGGAAGGGAGAGAAACAGATTTCCTCCTTTATTGTTTGTTTAAACTGCATTTGGAATAGACTAATTAAAGGGATTTTTAAAAAACGTAATACTCTAAACAGAGCAAACTGGCTCTGAATTATTAAGCAACATTTTAAATGCATCTGAATAACCTTAAGCGACTTAGCTGCCACCTGATCCTAAGCTACAGCTTGGATAAATAAATGTGAAATACTGTAGAAGCCTTAGCTTACTAAGGCCTCCAGATACAGTAAATAAAGAGATTAAGTCTCCAGTACACAGTTAATAAAATACATATTCTTTGAAAAATGTATTTCACTGGTGTACATTTAAAGAGGAAATGCAAGACAGAAAAATATATATAGAGAATTTAATTCTGATTACAAAAGAAGCTTGCAGGTGCAGATTATTAAGACACACTAGTGCTCCTGTGGGAGTAAGGAGTCTTGTCCATGCTTAAATGGCATACAAAATATAAACCAGATTCATCCTCAGTGATGTTCTAGCTCATTGGAAATAAAAGGTAGTAGGGGGGAAAAATCCAAAACAAAGAGTCAGATGATAATTTTAGAAGGACCAACTAAAAAAATTAAGAATACGAAAAAAGAAAGAAAAGAGTAAGTTTTCAATTTTTCACAAGCCTTCTCAATCCTCTGTGATCTTTTACCTGATTCTCATCAAGATATTGCTATATTTACTCCCTCTTTGGATTATTCCTTATAATCAATATGAACTTCTACAGTTTTGATCTGATTTATAGATTCATTTACTTATATATGCCTAACATGATCATTTTCAATCGAATCCGCCTTTCAGATGGAATCTTCATTTATTTCTGTTGTTTTCATAATCATCTCCCTTAAATCTTTGCACTCAACCCATCACAGGGCCAGTTACTTTATGATTTGGTAAGTGACTATCTCATTGCATGCCTTAGGCCTGTTCAAGCACTCACTTGAACTCAAGTAGGGATTGAAGAAATTAACAAAGATGTGTGCTCCCTCAAAGGACACCATAAAGGTAAAGGTTTCCCTTGCTCGAAAGCCAGTTGTATCCGATTCTAGGGTTCAGTGCTCATCTCTGTTTCAAAGCCGAAGAGCCAGCGCTTTCTGCTTCTGCAGACGTTTCCGTGGTCATGTGGCATGCATGCCACATCCCTAGTATTCTACACCTTTTGCTCACTAAGCTTGAGTGTCTCCAGAGGGGTCTGTAACTGCATAGGTCTGATCATGGTTTTGCAACATTTCCACCATTGATAAGTAAGATGAGGATGAATTCATGATCACATTAACTCGGTAACTGCATTCGGCTAGGCACGATTACAATACTACTTGCAAACCTTTGCACTTTCTGCATGAAGGTCTAGGATGCTGGGAAAGCCAAAGACATTTGGGTGCTGGGCTCACATCCCAACTTTGTATTTTGTGGCAAACACTAGAGTAGGCTTCAGCTGTACTTCTAAAGTTCATATACAGTAAAATCTCGAATAACAACCGCATCGCATAACACTAAAATTGGATAACGATTTGATATTTGAGGGGGGGGGGGAATTGCATCACATAACGCTAAAATCCTATGGGATGCATCAGATAACGTTCGCTAAAGCCTGTGCCGGTTACAATGCATCTCTATGGAGTTTTGATGTTATCCGATGCATCCCACAGGATTTTAGCGTTATCCGATGCATGCATTGGATAACACTAAAAATTGGATAACACTAACACTTGTGGAACCAAGTTTTAGCATTATCTGAGGTATTACTGTATTGTGAACTCACAATATACGAAACTTCAAACTTAAGAGGACTAACATCTGGGTAGACAGATGTGCTGTCAATCTTCCATATTTGCAAGCATATAAGACTCATCAGAGAATAAGACACACTCCGCATTTTAAAAACGTTTTTAAGGAAATAATATTTTTCTACATTTATTTATAAATTTCCTCCTCTTTCCATGTAGGTGTTTTTGAAACCACCCTTTGGCCAGCTCTAGGTGCTGCTGATCACCAGGAGCTGCGGAGGGCGGGATCAGTAGGGGAAGAGGGCTCCTTCTGAAGCCGCCTCGCCAGGAGCCAGGGAAGGACAGGATCAGCAGGGGAAGAAGGCTCCTTTTGAAGCCATCCTTCACCCAGGTCCTGGCGATCAGCGGTGGCTACAGCCGTGCAAAGGGTGGCTTCAAAAGGAGCCCTCTTCCCCAACCAATCCCACCCTCCCCCGGCTCCTGGTGATTAGTGGCTGCTGCCGCCAGGCAAAGGACAGCTTCAAAAGAAGCTCTCTTTCCCCCACTGATCCCGCCCTCCCCAGCTCCTGGCAATCAGCAGCAGCTGCAAAAGGAACCCTCTTCCCATGCCAATCCTGCGCTCCCCCAGTTCCTTGCAATCAGAGGCAGCTGCTGCTGGTCGCCAGTAGCCGAGGGAGGGCAGGATCAGCAGGGGAAGAAAGCTCCTTTTGAAGCCACCTCACCAGGAGCCAGGGGAGGGTGGGATCAGTAGGGAAAGAGGGCTCCTTCTGAAGCCGCCTCGCTAGGAGCTAGGGGAGGGTGGGATCAGCGGGGGAAGAGGGCTCCTTTTGAAGCCGTCCTTCACCCATCTCCAGCCACCGCTGATCAACATGATAATTTTGATTACCGGCACACAAGATGCATTTGTAAGGAATGCATGCACAGTAAAACTCCTACATACGAAAAAAGTCCGTTCCGTAAGCTTTTGCTTAAATCGGGTTTTTATGTAACTCGAAGCAAACCCATAGGAAAAATGAAAATTTTATGTAAATCGAAGCAAACCCATAGGGAAATGAATTTTTACATAACTCGAAGCAAACCCATAGGAAAAATAATCTTTATGTAACTCGAAGCAAACCCATAGGAAAAATCTTTATGTAACTCGAAGCAAACCCATAGGAAATCGTGTAAATCAGGACATGGTTTTAGCACAAAATCATTATGTAAATCGAATTTTATGTCACTCGAGGCATATGTAAGTCGGGGCTTTATTGTATTTAGGGTAAATGGATGTATGAGAGCATGTGCGGAATGTTGAGTAGGAATGGATAGAAAGTAGCCTTGTTAAAAGTGCAGGCAAAGATAGCAAAGACTGCCAGCAGTGGGTAGGAACAGAAAGTTGAGAAGAGACCACTCATTTGCATATTGTACTGGGGAAGGTTCTGGAGAACCCTGAGGAGAAATAAGCAGAGAAGAAAATGGAGGGGTTATGAAATAGCTGCCATCCTAGAATTGTTCAGCTGAGGAGGGTAAGAAGGCTACCCAAGAGTAGTAAGGGAGGTTTATTATTTTGGCCTTTGGAGTGGGTAAAGTGCTGATCTGTTGCCTGAAGTGTTTTATTAGTATTTAACATAGCTGTTGATGTTTGTAAATACCTCAGTTGTGTTCAAATAAAACTTTTTTAAAATTCAAGCCCTTGTGCTTCCTCACACAAATAAAAAGAGTTGGTTTGATTTTAATTACACGCTACCAAGATTAGGCTGAAACATTGATTATTAGCTAAACCTAGGAAGAGGGCAGGCTGTAATTTGTCAAGGCGGGCCAGGATTGAGTTACTGACTATCCCAGGGCTTGTATTGGGTTTAGAAAAATCCAGGCCAGACTTCGCAGGTAAAAGTGTCCTGGCCTGGTACGATCCTAGACTCAAGATTTTCTTAGGAAAACAGTCTGGCAATCATTACAACACTATATTTTCCAGTGCAATTTAAAGGGGGGGGGGGAGGAGTGCATCTTATACACTGGTAAATATGGTACTTCCCAATTTTAGAGTATCTAAATGTATTTAAAGGCAAAAACATCCTATTTTATACACTAGCTTTTATTTCATCCAGTTTTAAGAAAGATTAATATGGCAACCATCTCTGGGTTGTTGTTTTTTCTTTGCACTTTGGTTCCATTGAAACTAAGATTACATATTTGGGTGGACATAAACAAAATTAGTAAATAATGGGATTTTAAAAAAGTTTTTGCCAGTGCAGTAAGAGTAAATTCAAATGTACAGTAAAACCCCAACTTAAAAATGCCCCAAGTTACATAAAATTCGACTTACATAATGATTTTGTGCTAAAACTATGTCCCAATTTACATAAATTTATATAACATGATTTCCTATGGGTTTGCTTCGAGTTACATAAAAATTCATTTTTCTTATGAGTTTGCTTCGAGTTATGTAAAAATTCATTTCCTATGGGTTTGCTTCGATTTACACAAAAATTTCATTTTTCCTATGGGTTTACTTTGAGTTACATAAAAAATTTATTTTTCCTATGGGTTTGCTTCGAGTTACATAAAAAATGATTTAAGCAATAGCCTACAGAACGGACTTTTTGCATAAGTAGGGGTTTTACTGTATTTTACATATATATCCTTTGCAGTTTGGGGGGAGGGTCAATGAATGCAACAGGCTTATACATTTCTTTTTGTAGGACCCCAGACTCATTTTGTTTCAGAATTTTTAAGTTACAACAAACGATTTTTATTATGTTGCTATGTCACTCGATAAAGACCTTCATCATTCTTATTCTGCTGAGGAGGATTTTAAACTTAAGTACAGCTCTTGTGTAACAGCATGAAACTTGGGAAAATGTTTGGGTCAGAATTGAGCTGTTTGGATTCTGTAGATGTTAAGGTTAAGTTCTTTAAGGGTTTGACATTATATATATTGATTTTATATTTGTATTCAACAAAAAGGTGCCAGTTTAAAATCAGAGTTAAGACTACAGTATTTCATGTTAGCTTCTGCTTCCTAAAGCCAAGATGTTTAAAGTTTAGTCAGATGTTTAACAGATATGTCCCAAGGTTAGGAATTATAGTAAATGATATGATAAATTGTACTTTCTTAAAGCTATACTGTCCATGCACTCATATTTTGCCTTGGCTTTTCACACTTAAATTTAAATGATGAGAATGGAGTGCCTGAGATCAGAAAAGAAGCCCATTTAGTCTTGGCTTGGGCTTGCACTGCCCTATGAAAAATCTCCAGCACTGTCTATTGCTAGAGGAATCTTCACTGATTTGACATATGCATGTTTGTTGAACATCAGGGATGGCCAACCTTTTTACGCGGTGGGCCTGACCATGTCTCTGCACAGCTGAGCGGTCCATACCACGTCCCCTGGCAGCAGATACATTTATGGCTGTCATAAATGTGCCCACTTCTGTGTTTATGACAGCTGCAAGCGTGTTTGCGCATGTGCAGGTGCATTTTATGGCTGATGTAAACGTGCCCACTTTCACTTCCAGGTGCGACGGAGGTGGCAACGGACCAGATGGAATGGTGTTGCGGGCTGGGTCTGGCCCACAAATTGGAAACCTCTGTTGTTCATAATCTGAATTAAATACGAAACTTGTACTTGGTTAAAAATCAGATGTGAAGCTTGGAAAAAAGTTCCTCGCATTTATTTGAACAAATATACATACAATCTAAACACATATCCAGGGTAATATACAACTATCCTTTTTGTCTGTTTCTTTATGGTGCATGCCCACCATCCACTGCTGTCCTACAGTACTTTCACTTACTTACATAGAACGCACCTTAACTAAAGGTTCACTTTTGGACTACAATCCTGTGGAGGGTATTATTAGAGCTGCAGAACACAAATTGTTTCCGTCTTTAAGGTCAGAGGGAAGGCCCAGCCTCAAAGAAGGAGATTCACCTTTGTAAGCTATTCGAAGAACAAGGAAACCTCAGAGGTTCTTGTCTCTGATATCAGAGCTTCAATTTTGAGGGTAAAAATGTGTGTGTACATGGGAGAAAACTTGGGTCCACAAGATCCAAAGTCCTGTCATTCCCCAAGCCCACCATGAACTCTTGTACTGTAGGTTATTTTCCCTCCCACTAGAACACATGGGAGAAAGGAACGCAAGAAGGGAACTGACAGAGGAAAAATAAAAATCCACTCTGTCTTCAGCCTATCAAGCAAAGAACAGGAAAGGCCAATAGGTCACAAAAAGATGGGTTGTCTGCCTTGCATTTTTCTACTTCATGGCTCTGCTCAGCTATTTTTGTACTTGTTTTATCCTGCACACTACTTTGAAATATGTTTTAAATAAATAAATACCATTGCTCACCCTAAATTATCAGAACTGAAGCGATTTATGATCTAACAAACATATACAGAAACATGTTATAATGCTACCAAATCAACTGGAAATTAGTTGCTTAAGTCTGTTTACAAGAGCCATGTGTTTCACCACATTCAAGAAATTAACATTTGAAATTTCTTAATTGTGTGGCACCTTATACAGTTAGCTCTGGAATATTCTCAGCTCCATATAACAAACTATTGAAACCAAAGTCCCATGTTTTTTCTGGAAAGTCTCAGGATGTTGCAGAACGAGGATCTTAACTTTGTAATTAAAAGCAACTGAAACTATACGCCACAACTGAAGTTGGAAAAAGAAAGCCTACTGCTTAATTAGACAGGCGTTTGTCAGACTCTCGTATCTAAAAGTAAAAAAGGAAACAAAGCACCAGCATCTGAAGAATCATTAACAGAAAAATGTATTTCTTTAGAAACATGATGTAGAAAACTCTAATGTAAAAGTTAAAAGCTTTTGCTAGAAAATTGAAAGTGAAGAGTGAAATGGCATCTCACTACTGCATTTGCTCTGGACCACTATGAGGACAGCCTCTTAACTAATGTGACTCTCCCAGCATCAATACCAGGAGCTTCTCTCAGCATTGGAATTATTCCGAATCTTTGGAATTAGCTTATTCTATTTGGAAATTGGTCTTCATGATTTAAGTATTATTTATTTATTTATTTGGGTTTATATCCTGCCCTCTTGCCTTAGGGCAACTCAGGGCGGTGCACTTACACAAAAAAACCATAAAATCCCCTTTAAAAACTTCCATAAAAACAATTTAAAACCAACACACAGCTAAAAGCCCCTCCCTTCCCACCCAACAGTAAAAAGGGACAACTGCTACTAGCAGAGCCAACGAGCGGGAGTCAGCGCCCCATCGGCCCCCCATACTTGCCCCGCCAGCTAGGTTTTCAGCCCTTTCCTAAAGGGCAGCAATTCAGTCTGCAGCCGTAGGTCTACCGGTAGGAGGTTCCACAGGGTTGGGGTGGACACGGAGAAAGCCCTTCTCCTTGTGCTAGAGAGGCAGGCCCCTCTAGCTGATGGAACACTGAGAGAGCTCCTCCGGTTCGCCCTGGTGGGGCAGGCAGACTCCCTTGGGGCGATGCGGTCTTTTAGGTAACCTGGCCCACTACCATGAAGGGCTTTAAAGGTCATTACTAGCACCTTGAGTTGCACCCGGAGACAAACTGGTAACCAGTGCAGCTCCTGAAGCAGAGGCGAGGCACGGATATAGCATATCTGATTTCACAAACAGGGAAAGATTGCCTCAATCACATCTTTACAACACTAACATGCTTTTAACTTTAATCATGAGCTGTCTGTTTCTGCCCACCCCAACGATAGAGCACTCTGCTATACAACTTCTGAAGTGCGCAAGAAGGATGTCTACCTATGGATTAGACCAGGTGTGGCCAACCTTGGTGTCCCAGGTGTTCTTGGACTTCAATTCACAGAAGCTCTGATCAGCAGATGTGTTTACTTGGGCTTCTGGTAATTGAAGTCCAAAAAACACCTGAGGCACCAAGGTTGGCCACCCCTGGATTAGCTGGTCTATATAAGATCCTTCCCAACTCTAACAGTTATGTCTACAGAAAGGTTCCATTATTATGTCTTTGGAGTGAATCAACCATGACAATAAACAAATGGAATATAAATTGCAAAGTCCATTTACTTACATCTCTTCGGGGGAAAGTCCCTAGTAGCTTGAATTCTTCCCAAGGATATCCCTTGGAAGCTACAAAATCAAAGACAACCTGCAGCTTGCTGGTAGCCAGGAAACGTCGTTCAAAGAATTCTCCACTGGGTGATCGGATACGCAGCTTGCTAACTGATTCATTGCTCTCCTCCTCTGGTTCTGGAGGCAACGACTGTTCTAAAGATAACCGGATAGCCTGAGGAAACAAAACAAAGCAAAATACTGAGATATACATTCAGAAATGAATGAGCAGCTACTTTTTAATAGCCTTCTATCACTACCTTGTTGAACATGGCAATTTTTTCTGCTAACAGGAAAACATTTTTTAAATTAGTGCATTAGTGGTGGTATGTTTATGTTAACATTTATTGGATTTATACCCCGCCCTATTCAGTGCACGGCCGACTCAGGTCGGCATAACAACAAATTAAATACAAATACAATATAGCCAGTACAAAAATACAATAGGAAAAAAGATATAATATCAGACTACAATATGCAATAAGAATGTACAATACAATTACAATAACAATTTAAAAATTACAAATCAGGTAAAAAGTACAATGATCCAAGGAAGGGGGGGCGGAGCCAAAGGCTCAACTACCTTAAATGGGCCTTAACGAGGTCCGGGCTCAACAAACACATCGGAGCCCAGCTCCAAATCCTCAGCAGCACCGACAGTGCGAGGCGACCATGGCAGATCAAAAAAGAAAGAAACCCCCATGGCCAATGCCGGACCGGGGGTTTCTTTCTGTCCATCTGGTAGCTACTGTCCATCAAGCTGTTTGAATTTTTCCCCTATTAAATTAATGAGAGTCTGGGCTACTCCTTGAAAAGCAGTAGCCAAACTTCTGCTGACCTTGGTTGAACC
The DNA here is from genome assembly GCA_035047305.1 of Bradypodion pumilum. Classification (NCBI taxonomy): domain Eukaryota; kingdom Metazoa; phylum Chordata; class Lepidosauria; order Squamata; family Chamaeleonidae; genus Bradypodion; species Bradypodion pumilum. The sequence goes on from JAWDJD010000004.1 coordinate 95,139,287, forward strand.
TACATGTTATAGAGCCCTCCAAGCATGTAAGCTGCATCAGTCCCTTTCCTTTTCTCAGTTTGGATTTTAAAAAGGGAAACAATAATTTATGTTCTGTCTGGAATACTGGCCATAATTCTGTTCCCTAGCATAGTAAATGGCACAACAATAGGCACATTGAATCAACAGGGATGTGGTGTGCTAAGGTAAAAGGTAAAGGTTTTCTTTGCTCGAAAGCCAGTCATATCCAACTCTAGGGCTCAGTGCTCATCTCTGTTTCAAAGCGAAAGAGCCAGCGCTGTCTGCTTCTGCAGACGTTTCTGTGGTCATGTAGCAGGCATGACTAGACAACGGAGCACATGGAACACTGTTTACCTTCCCACCAAAGTGGTCCCTATTTATCTACATGCAATTTTTTGCTTTCAAAGTGCTAGGTTGGCAGGAGCTGGGACAAAGACGGGAGCTCATTCCATCCTGCAGTACTTGGGAATCGAACTGCTGTCCTCCTGCCTTCCAGTCAGCATCTTAGCCACTTGTGCTAACTCCTCCTTAAATTCCATTGATTCAAATGGGCCTATTCTAAATGCAACTTCCTATGCTAAAGTAGGCCAAAATTAAAGTAAGCCCATTTGAATCAATGGAATCTACAGAATATATGACTTACCAAATTCCAATTGATTCAACTGGCCTACTCTAGCATGATTAATAATAATAATAATAATAATAATAATAATAATAATAATAATAATAATAATAATAATAATAATAATAATAATAATAATAATAATAATAATAATAATAATAATAATAATAATAATAATAATAATAATAATAATAATAATAATAATAATTATTATTATTTTGTACCCCGGTTTCCTCAGCCCAAAAGGGCGACCCAAAGTGGCCCATACAAAGAAGAAGGTATAGCCTTCAAGGCAAAGATACAGAGTAACAATAATAAAAGATAGAACATCAAAAACACTAAAACATTACGAAAATAATAATAAGATAAGGCACTACCGAATGGCAACCACACTCCTCCCTGACCCCAGGGTATGCTTAGCATCAGGATTTTGGCGATTAGATCATCATCTTATCTCTGGAGATATAAGCCTACCTCTTAGTAGCAGGGTCTATTCTGCCTTGCTCACCTTGCCGGGGAATCATAAATTTAAACTGGGAAGAATCTTTTCCAATTTTCTGATTCTAAGATTAGTAAAGGGTTTCTTTATTCAAAAGTGATTTTGCCCATCCAGACTAGACACTGACTCCCGGTGACCTGGAAACAATCTTCCAGCTCAAGTTGGAACTTTGCATCCCCTAAGTTTGGCTCATGACCCCAGAGCCTGACTCCGCAGTTACCTATAGTCCACCCTTCTCCGTACTTGTTCTGGCTAAATTTGCTAGGATAAAGTGATTCGAGAGGAGGTGAGTTTATCATCTCCGTGTCTTCTAATTTTTAAACATGTACATGTCCACATTTTCCTTGGGAACTTGGGTGCCACACAACAGTTCAATGGTTTATATCTCAATAACATATCCATCTTTATTATTTTTAATAATACCTCAGAAAACAATTAATTAAAATAAATCCTCTTCTTATAACATATTATTAAACCTATAGTTTACTGCGTAGTGGTGACAGGTAATTTAATTGTTGAACAGAAAGGGCTTAGAAATTTTTGATTGAGGGAATAATTCTCAAGTGCCAAATTGCTTTTGAAAGCATAAAAATCAAACCCATTAAATATATAGACAAATTAATTCATTTATTAAAATCCTGTAATCTTCTCCCAAGCAAAATTCTTGACAGGAGAGTACATCCCCCTTCCCAGTCTTCAATAGACAAATAAATTTGCAATAAAATGGTTTCAAGCAAGTTTCCTGATTATTCTGGTGTTTGGTGTGTACAGTAATACCCCGGTTAATATGTGCACCGCACAACATTAAAACTGGATAACATTGGGGAATCTGAGGAAAACTTTTGCACTGCACAACGTTAAGATAATGTTGTGCGATGCAAAAGTTACCCTCAAATTCCCCAACATTGATCTCTGCCCCAAAGCCCGCAGGGCTGGAGACCAGCCTTGCGGGATTTGGGGCAAAGATCTCCAGAGGCCCCCTTGCTGGGTGGGCAAGGGGGCCTCCGTAGACCCAAGCGTCGGGTCACCGGTTTCCTCTGGGTGAGAGTGTATGTGCTCTCTCTCTCTCTCTCACCCCAAGGAAACCAGTGATCGGATGCTCAGAGCGTCAGCTTCCTTGGGGGGAGACCGGGCATGCTTGCCTTTACCCCTAGGAAACTGGCGCTCAGACACTCTGAGCGCCGGCTTCCTTGGGGGGAGACTGGGTGCGCATGCCCTCACCCCAAGCAAACCAGCGCACAGATGCTCAGAGCGCCGGAGAGGCAAGCCCCAAAGTCAGAGACCAGTCCTGCCAACTTTGGGGCTTGGCTCGATCTGCCTGCCTCTTTGAAAAGGGCAGCGGGGATTCCACGCATGGAATCCTTACTGTCCTTTCCAAAGAGTCAGGTGGATCAACCCCTTGTTCCCTTTCCTCTTTGGAAAGGGAACCGGGCTTTTTTTAAATGTTGTGCAATCAATGTATCGCTCACAACGTTAAAAACCAGATAACGCTAAGACTTGTGGAATCAAGTTTTAGCATTATCCGAGGTATTACTGTATCTTTAAACTAACTTCATGTTAGTGAAACAGCGTAAATAGGACTTTTGTATGAATCTGTGTTGCTACAGCTGTTGAAATCTCCAACAGGAAAGTGAGTGTTTTAGTGTTCCATATTAGAAAAGGATATCAGGAGATTTATAAATCAATGTTCCTATACATGTAGCCAGTTCAACTGTCAAGATGTCTATGTTATTAAATTTTCAAGCTTAAAAAGCTATATGTCACACAAGCTACTTGGTTAAAAGCAACAATGGCACACACACATATGCCTCAAACACAATGTAAAACTCCTATCACATGCAAAGAATGGGGCTCTGGACTGTACCAGTGGGCCACACACAGTATTATTGAGCCAAAACTCAATACCTCTCCGAGTTGCTATATTACTGCTTTTTATTTTTAGAAACTAATTTTGAGATTTAGAGCAATACATACCAATATATTTTAAATTATTTTTTATTTGTCCAATAAAAATATTTTAAACAGTTTTGTAAAAGGAAGTCTTTTTATTATATTTTCCCATTTACTCTGTGGATGCACCTGCTTTCTATCTTTGTGATTTGACATTTCTCATTGCTGTACAACAGATGCAACATTATTTACTGAACCTAAGCAATTATATCAGAGAAAAACAAACAACAGTAGCTCATCCGAGTTGTTTTCATTGCAAAAAGAATACCTCTCCATCTTTAGTAAACTAGCCTTTGGTGCTTCAGCATTAAATAGCTATTTACAATGCATATACCACAGCGGTAGACTAACTGAAAAGAACAATGATAGGAACAGTCAAGTTAACAACTCTTGGATCTGCATTTTGTTTATTAAAAAGAACAGATTCAGTATTTGAATGGATGAATGCATACAGAAAGACAGGCTCCAACTGAAAGCTCATCATGTAAGCAAACACTCTGACACTGGATGCTATAAGCAATCTGTACACTTGATCATGGAGAGTATTAGTAAATCGCATTGTTAACAATGCTTTTGTGTTGCTATACAAATATATCTTTTTTTCTTTTCATTACAGAAATTTGCATTAAAAGGAGGAGGCCCAGGTACAGGTTAGCACGAGGACTTGTTCTGCAGCTTAGTGTAAAAAACAATTTCTGAAAGTCACCTATATCTAGAAGGTATGTTGTTTTCTTATCATAGAAGAAAATACACAGATAGAACTTACTTAATAAAAATAAAGAAACTGTCATTTCAGTGATTTCCCTAAAAAAAAAATTCTCTTAGAGGTTGATCTCCCAAGTTAAGGTAGCATTATAGAATATATCCTCTTATTGGCAATCACAAGTATTCAAAAGATGACTAGATATCTGTTTATTCCCCTGCCTCACAGCAAATTAGATTATTTCTCTGTTTTCTGCTGTGTTTTCAGTTGGTTAAAAATGAAGTCTTAGTGCGATCTGAATAAGTGACATAATTATTAGTATTATTACAAGATTCTAAAACCAAGCAACATAGATGTTTAAATTTCTAGACAGTTGACAATTTTTGCGAGCTATGTATAAAAAAATTATTCAAAACAGTGAGCTTTTCAATTTTAGGGGAAAGTAAATAGAGTGTTCACTTTTTCTCATTGTCAAACAAAATACTTGAGAGACAGTGCATCAAGTAGACATCCAGCTTGTTTACATAGGTTTACCTAGATTAACAAGGAGGATCTCTGCTCTGTGAATCATAAGTAACATTCTTCCGCTTGTACAAACATGGGAATCTGTATTTTACCACAACAGCAGTAAATTGTATAACAAACATTACAAATAAAAACTGAGCCTTCTTCTTTGACTAGTATCAGCCAAACCATGATTTCTCTAGCGTGAAGCAGACCGTGGCTGGAATCCTGTTGGTAATTTAAATGTGTGCAAATAATACCACACAAGTTGCAGTGTTCAAATGCTGCTAATGAATGAGTTGCTCGCTGCATTCCTGGTTGCACACCTGGTCATGTCACAAAAATGCAGCCAGAATTGCAATTGCCACCTTATTACTTAGCATTAAGTCACTGTCATGACATATGCAGTTTTACCTGTAAATCACCAATGGGGTTCTGATCCACCAGAAATTCTACATAGAACCCTGTTAGGTCAACCAGATTCTCATAAATATATTTATGATATGTTGTTTATCTAGAAATAGTGCATTCACTGATCATATCACCATTGCTTAAGCTGCTAAGAACAAACATATAGTTACAAAAATAAATAAACAAATAATACAAAATGAGAAACTGGAAATAAATAATAAATGTTGAAAGCTCATCCCTCTTTGGAAAATTTCACTTGCAATTTTCTTGAATATTTTTCTTGTTTCCTCTTCTTTTCTTTTTAGCAGCAAGAAGTCCTTTCAAGCTGTCTGGAGGCTGTTGGGGTCTGGATGGGGGAAAATGGGCTACAGCTGAATCCTAGCAAGACTGAGTGGCTATGGTCCTGCGTTATCCCGGGAGCTACCATCTTTGGTTTTGGATGGGGCTGTTTTGCCCCAGACCAACCCGGTGCGCAACTTGGGGGTCCTCCTGGATTCGCGGCTGCTGCTAGAAGAACAGGTGGCGGCTGTGGCCAGGATGGTGATGGGGTGTGGACGTTATGCCCATGCCTCACCACTGCTTCGGGGGCTGCACTGGTTACCAGTTTGTCTCCGGGTGCAATTTAAGGTGCTGGTTTTGACCTTTAAAGCCCTACATGGTAGTGGGCCAGGGTATCTTAGAGACCGCATCGCCCTAAGGACGTCTGTCCGTCCAACCAGAGCGGACCGGAGGGGCTCTCTAATTGTGCCATCAGCCAGGGGGGCTCGCCTCTCTGGCACAAGGAGGAGGGCCTTCTCCGTGTCCGCACTGGCCCTTTGGAACCTCCTGCCTGTGGAACTGCGTCTCCAGATGGAGTTGTTGCCCTTTAGGAAGGAACTAAAGACCTGACTGGTGGGCCAAGTTTGGGGGTGCAGGTGGGGATGGGGGTACCATTGGGTGGTTGGTATAGAAAAGTGTGCCTTCCCCCAGGGTCCCTTTGGTTCTTGCACACCTTTTAGGGGTGGGTTTTGTTTTAATTAAAACTTTTAACTTTTTTATCATGTGTCTTTTATGTATTTACTGTCCGCTATGTAAACTGCCCTGAGTTGGGTTGTACCTGAGTGGGCGGTATATAAGCGTGAAAAATAAATAAATATAAAATAAATAAATAAATAAATAAACGAATTGGGAGATACCATGTTATAATAAAAATAAAAATGAAAGCATTTCTAAACAAAAACGTGAATCCTGAAACAGGTGATTATGGATGGTCTTTCATTTTATTTTCCTTACAGACATAGAAACCAATTCTTACCATAACAAATCCTATAACTGAACAAAAAGGTAAAACATCTTACTTCACGTTCTTCATCTTGTTCTTTCTTAATTTGTTCCAAACGAAACTGTTCAGCAATTTCTCTTTCTTGTGCTTCTCTCTAGGGAAGAGAAACAAATGTCACATCATTGTGAAGATGTATTTCCATTTTTAATAGCCCTCCTGAAAACTGAGTCCAATTTTCCATCCCATCTCATTAGTCTTGAGTATTTTGTGTTTTCAATGTATTCTACACACCTTTGCTCTATCTGCTTCAAGAGAGATTCGGTAAGCTTCATCCTGTTCTCTCTTCACATTCTCACGGGCCTCACGTTCATCCTGGGAGGTGGGAAGAAGGATTGCCACAAACCACATTAGTGTCCTAACATTACACCATTTCATGCTATGTGGTAATAGTATTTGAATTCATTATTGTCACTTGTACTACAATTGAAAGCATTGGAATACTGTACTGTAATTTAAGCAAAAATAGAAATTCTAACCAAAGGATTATGCAGAATGTATTACATTTGTTTTCTATCTATGTCAAGAAGTTAAGCTGAAAAATCTACCAAGCAGTTCCATTTTTATCAGGCAAAATCATTGTTCAATACAGATGGTTCTATACACGAACACACACACACACACAGATATTGTGTCATAATGTACATACTGGTATGTTACACATATTTTAGCTGTTTATTTGTTTTAGTGAAAAATAAGATTATTGTTGTTAATGAGGAAGGAGCTGGAAAGCTTATTAAGAAAGTGCTATCAGTCCTCAGTTCCATCAGATATGTTTGTATTGAATATCTTACTATCTCATCTGGAATCACAAAAGAAACTTTCTTCCAAATTAGATCGGCTTTGCTTTTGCCTTTTCTAGTATTAACGCTCTTTCTTGAGTATTCTAAAATACTAGCAGGGGTGCCCAGCTTTGCCCGTGTGGGAGTTGCCCCCCCCCCCCGTCCTACCTCCCTGGGTTGCGTTGCTCAGGTGCTCCTTCTCCTGGGCTGAACTCTGTCCACTGGACTTCTGCCCCGCCCTGCCAGCTGGCCTGCCTGGCCAAGTGGCAGGGCACTGTGATGTCACATTGGCTCACCACTCCCAAGGGCTGACCAGGTCTGGGCAAGACATCACAAAGGGCATGACATCACAAAGGCCCAGACCTGGTCAGCCCTTGTGATTGGTTGAGAACTAAAGGATCAATTTGGGGGGCATAACCCCCCCTGGGGCTCACGACCCCGACAGCGATCTGCTCACGTGCACAAGGTATGTGTTTGCCAAATTTCACGGGGTTTGGTCAAGGGGTGCGGCAGCCCATTAGGTATATAAGAAGATAGATAGATATTACTTCTTTGATTACAGCACAAAGACAGAGGGAAAGGAGCTAGTGAATGAACACTTCTGCCTTAGGACACAGGAGTTGAATTTGATGACACTTGGGCCAAACAGACCAAGCAACTAATAAATTTATCGTACACTATGAACCAGCCAGAGAGTGGAAACACTAATGGGACAGTACAGAAAAGGAAATAATAAATAAAATAAATAAACAGCTAATCATTTCTCAAACTCATATGGTTTCATCAAACACTTCTTTAAATTAAGAATGAGAAACATGCGCCCTTAGGCTGTTTTGTAGCATTACTCCCAAAGGTACCAGTATGACATCAATTAATCAATAAATAAATCAAACAAGCAAACAAAAGTAAAAATTTTGGCACTAAAACATAGAATATAGGGAGTGTGGGCCCCCATGCATTCTCAATGTTTTTAGTTTAGGTCAAATGCATTTTATTGATGCAGGAAATGTGATCCTGCCCTATAACCAGTTGCTGCATCACTGCTGAATGTTAGTGGTCAGAAAGTGCCATATTTTGGTAGCATACAGCAGTGACTGGAGGATGGAGCCCGTGGCAGGAGCAGGGGAAGGCCAACATTTGTTTCCTAATCCTCTGAAATTGCCCACTCTTGCTTTATCAGTACACATTCTTTCATACTACAGTCTATCAACAGCTTATAGCAGGCAGTTACAAAGAATTCTGTGATTTGGTCTGGGAAATACACATTTACAATGTAATCTAAGTAATGTCAGAAATTTTCTGTTTTCATGTAGCACTCCCAAATCCAGGGCTAACATCTTGTTGCCAGAGGTGGAACAGCAATTGGCACTCCCCCAAAATGTTTACAAACAAAGCCAGCCAAGTTATGAACAGAAGGCATAGAATCCCACAAATACCCCTCTCTCCTAAAAATAAAACAATACCGAATCAAATAGCCAACCATGTATTGTCCTTTCATGACAGCTCCGCTGCCCCTTTCTGTTACATAACAGGTGAGCACTCTGCAATAATTTGAATACAACAGACACCACTTAGTTAAAATAAGGCTGCAATCTTCTAGCTCTCTGAACTGGAACTAAGCTTTATTGAACTCAGTAGGCTCATTCCTTAGCAAACATGTGTAGCAACATGCTGTAACTTTTTTTTAGTCCAGAAAGAAAGGATTGCTGAAAGGAGGAAGGGTCACAGTCTGGCAAGGTGTGGGTAGCAATAAAGAAGAAACGTTGATGTGTCTGCCACCAAGTGAACAACTGAGTGAGCAAGCAAGTCGGGGAAGCGGAAGGGGTGGAGTGCATCAACCTGAAACACAGGTGAGGGCTGGGAAGAGGAAGAGTTGGAAGAGCTCCTTCCAAGGGGAAGGGAGTTGAAAAATCAACAGTGGGGGGCCTTGCAGTTGGGAGGACCAGCACAATTTGCTGCTCTTGTAATTTGCCAATTCAGGTGGCCACTTCACTTTGTCTAATGGCAGAGCCAGCTCTGACAGAATCAGAAAGAATTTTGCAGCTAATCTAATCCAATTTTCTGCTCTCTGCAGGGTCAGTGATAGAGGTTGTGATTACAGCATCTTTGGCTGGCCAGACTCTGATTAAACAGATTCAGTGAAAGTGCACAGTACCTCCTAAGGCCATCTGAGACTAACAGATGCCAACCACTGAGCAGCTTCTTCTGTCAGGAGGTGCATCCTAATGCAGAAATCTGTTTCCTGCTATTTCTACCCATCTGTTCAAGTCCTACCTATCGAGCAACAGAGAAGCTTGCTGTATCTACCATGTGAATGCACTTTGAATACTGTATTTCAAGATCACTACCATGTACCCCTTTTCTTCTGGTTACATGGGTCCAGCTCATTCAACGGTCCCATTCAGAAGGCAGTGTACTCTTAATGCTACTATAGTATTTATGCAGTGTTTTAAATTACATAAATTAAATAAATCTAAAATTTAAAATAAATGGCCACATCTGAGAAAGCCTTTTTATCAATGGTGGTGCCAAGACAGTAGAATCTACTTCCGAAGGACATTTATTTTTCTCTCTCTTTACTGGCCTATAGGAATACAGTAAAACCCCGACTTACAAATGCCTCGAGTTACATAAAATTCAACTTATATAATGATTTTGTGCTAAAACCATGTCCCGATTTACACAATTTTCTATGGGTTTGCTTCGAGTTACATAAAAATTCATTTCCCTATGGGTTTGCTTCAATTTACATAAAATTTCATTTTTCCTATGGGTTTGCTTCGAGTTACATAAAAATAATTTTTCCTATGGGTTTGTTTCAAGCTACAAAAAAAATTGATTTAAGCAAAAGCCTACGGAACAGACTTTTTCTTAAGTAGGGGTTTTACTGTAATACAAATTTATTCTCTGCTAGTGAGCTTTCAGGTGTTCTGGTTTCATGGATTATGAGCATTGCGGAATAATTATTGGTGTTGATATAAATTTTGCTGTATGCTGGTTTTTGCTGGTTCATAGCAGTTTTAAAGGTCAATTTGAATTTTATCATATACTATCACTTTAACTATTTTATAAGTGCCCTGATGCATCTATACTTGAAAAGTGGAGTACATTAGGTACCAAACGAATGAGTAACTTTTAAAAGAATGACCACAAGAGAGTGGGGACAGTCTTTTGTCTGTTGTTCAGTGTTTAAAAACATCTGAACGAGTGTAAACATTAAGATATGTTATACAGTACAATAAAACCTCGCATAAAGAGTGCCTCGCTTAGAGATTAACTTGTTTAAAGAGCAGAATTTTCTCTGAATGGTCACCCTTACTTAAAACCTAAAAACAACCAGCAACTCGCTTAACAACTAAATCGAGGTTCACAATCCTCCCTGCCAGAAGTCACAATCGGTCACTTGCTTTTTCCAAGTGCTTCGCTTAAAGAGCAACTCACTTAAAGAGCAATCCTATGGAACACATTATGCTCTTTAAGCGAGATCCCACTGTACAGGTTTACAGCCTTCACTTTAAGCATACACTAGGTAGTAGGGACTCTAGATAAGAATTAATAACAGGTTTAAGAGAAAGGCCAAAAGGTACTTCAACTGGATTTTCAGATGTTGGCAGGTATGATACTGAATTTTTCCAAATAGACAGTTGAGAGTTACAGGCATTTCTCTTAGCTTCCTCCTCTTGGAATTATCCCTTCAAATGGGCTCTAAAAGAATGTCAAGAATGCGAAAATGTATCATGCATGATTGCTTTGCTATGTCGGAAAGATGTGAAATGCCACAGCTAAACCTCCATTTCAAAGTGAACAGTTTCCTACACCGATGCACCTTGTAATCAAGTTCATAGATAGACAATGAAAAATTGTTTATTCAAGTAAGAGATTTCACTACCTAAAATATTTGCATAGCATTTTTAATAGTATGTTTTAATTAAGATTAATGTTGCACTGCAGAACAAGCAATTTGCAGTATAGAACTTCATCAGCAAAAGAAAAGATTACACAGGAAATTGTTATACCCTTTCATACTTGCAAAAATAAATATTTGCATACTGCCAGCAGCAGTCCTGCTCCCAAGGTTTCTTGGCCCCTTGGAGCATCAGCAAAGGACAGATCTTTCTAGCAAAGCTTCCCCCTGAAATCATATTTAGCCTTTGCAGTACCAAAGAAGAATTACCTGTAGTAAGAAAACATAACTGACTTGGCTTGGGTTATCCACTTTGAGTCCTTGGCCGTCCTATGGACACCAATTGGCTCTAAAAGCTCCTATTATTACTCCTATTATGTTATTTGTTTTTAAGATTAATATTCCACTCTTTAACACATTGTCAGTCAGGTATACAAAGAAACTTTGTGACTAGAAAACACAACAACAGCTTCTCTTTATAACAGGGTGTGTGGAAACACTGTTATACAAACACTGCTCTTGCCACCTACTTTATCAGATGTTATAAAACCAGTAAGTTGGTTTTACTAGATCTTATGAAAGACAACATTCTACAATTAGAATAATATGACAGGTGTGGGGAGAAAAGAACAGAATATATGGTTTTAATTGTTTGCAAAAACTGCTTTGTAAACAATGCTTATAAAAGTGTTGTTTTTTTCTCAACATTGCTTTTCAGGGGAAGACTCAAGGGTTAAACCTAAAAATCAAGTCAAGTCCTAAAGGTTTATGGATGAGGTGACATGCTTGCAAAATCATTGAAGTTTTAATTTCAGAAAACAAATTAACAGCCATTGGCAATTGTTTTAAATTGGTGACCAAAGATTTTCGATTAACTCCATTTTCTGCAATTAGTATGGAGGACAATGACCTGATCTTGCTTCCGTATTCTTTTGATTTCTTGTCTATTTTGTACTTTCTGTATTTTTGAGCTTGTTTGTTGGCGGAACTCCAACTTTTATAAGGTATGTTTTTCTCCGTTGATTATCCAGAGGTATATCTGTTTTATCCATGTTAATTTCCTTGTCCCAGTACACTACTATATTTTCTAAAGCTGAAGGAAGATGGAATTTATAATAAGGAATAAATGTCATAAGATTTAGCCAACTGTGAAAACTCCATAAAATTTAGCCAACTACTGAAAAATGATATTTACAATTTGGTTTTGCCTGAACATATAATTCATTGATGCTCGTGTAGGGTAACCAGCATCTCTTTGCTATGTGGTTTTTACTACTATAGGTTGATTTTCACTTGAAAGTTGTATATACATGTATATACAGTACTTGTATATACATTTGGATAATGACACAAAGTATTACCACCAGTACCTTTAGTATAACTATTATCTCCATCACTATTTTTACTATAATTTTATATCTTTTCACTAAAATCATTATTACACTATTACTACTAGTGAGACTGATAGAGCCAGAAAAACTTCCTTGATCAATCTTAATTGGGCAGGATAGGTATCATAACTTTGGCTGAAAAATACAAGGCACAAAATTTGGTGTATGTATATGGGCTGAAATAGCGTACAACATGTGCACATAAAACCGGTGATTCCAAAGTAAACAACAGAACTAAACATCAGAACTAGTTTAGTGGATATGTCATATTGTTTGCTGGATGAAGTCAGAGTTAAAAGACATGGGAAACAAAAATTATACTGCATGCTCTTCAGCATTTGTTTTAGTCAAGATCTATGCCAGGTTCAGCTGATAACAAATGTCTAGTTATAGAGCAGTATTTAGAACAGTGGTTCCCGCGTGGGGCACACGCTCCACAGGAGGATTTCAATTCCCAGAAACCTAAGTCAGTACATTGGCTGATCAGTGCTTTGGGGAATTGACTTGAGGCTTCTGGGAACTGAAGTCCAAAAACCAAAGTTTTGGAAACACTGATTTGGAACTTGCCTTCCAACCTCTGTAATGGGAAAGCAAAGATTCTAAGTTACATAATGTATCTACCTCATACAGATATGGCCTTTGTTATCTGCCTTTTCAGACACTGGTTCCTGATACTTTTAGCATTTTGCAAGAGATTTTGAGGATAGCAGAGTAAGAGGAAGACAAGCAAGATGGAGTGACACACATAAAGAGAAAATGGTGTCAATAGTTTTCATTATGTAAAATATTAGAACTATTTGTTTTATACAGACCAGCCTTTGTATTGTCAATCTATTAAATAAAACCACAACTATAACACATATAAGGCTATCTTTTGAAACAAACAAATAAATAAATATGTAAAGGAATATTAATAACAAAGTTCTCATGCTGTGAGATTAAGATTTTGCTATGATTATTCTACATTCCACTGGTATATGAAGTTCGTAAATTGGAATGCTCATTTGTCCAGGTGATATTAAAAAAATACAAGAACATCACTGCCCAAATACTATTCTACAAATGTCACTATGATAGTACAGAAACATGTAATTGACAGCTTTAATGGAAGCAGTGTGAAATCTGTTAAAATATAAGTCAAATTGATATTTCTGAATTCTGTAGGTGAATGTCATCTATAAATTGAATCTCACTTTGAGACATACTTTGCGAGCTGAAAGCTAACAAAAACCTATGTTCTAGAAAATAAAATGTGCTCCTTGGAAATATACACCTGTCACCTCTCGCTAGACAGAAGTACAAGGGAATTATAAATGTGCTTGTATTCTCCATAGCCTCTCAACCAATTCACTGTTGCAGGTGTGGGTCATTTTAGAAAGACCTAATAGCAACACTCAGTGTGTGTCATTTTGAAGTACAACAGGCCAAAAAAAAAAAAAAACGGGAAGGGGGGCGGGGGGCAGTCATCCTTCATATTCTAAGTCTGGAAAGGATGAGAATCTGTTTAAAAGATATTATGGAGCCACACCTGATGTTAAACCATTAGTGCCTGCAGCTAATCATGGGAGTGTTAAGAAAAAAAACTCCCAGCTTGTATAAACAATCTATTATAATAGAAAACATTAATTTGATCCTCCATTGATAACAGATCTGGACATTTTTTGACTTTAAATTGTATAAAGGATTTAAAAGCTGCACAAATGGAAATCTATAGCTTTTTAATATTCTTCTTACAACTCTATTGGAACAGTATGTAAGTATTATTATTTTTAAGATTACTGAGGTTGTTATTGCTATTGCATTATGAAAGACATTTATATATGTATGCATAAGAATACTTATGAAATGGGTCTACTCTAATTGAGTCTATAAAGAGGATTGTTGTCATAATGAAATATGTTTCACTAAATATCCAATACCCAACACTCAACCTCACTAAATGAGGGGTGCAGACAAAGGCAAGTACTGTATGAACAATATGAAGTGTCTTACGCAGAACAAATCAGGGAGAACTAGGCAGTAAACTCAATAAAATTAAATAGTAGCAAGAGATGAAAACAAATAATATCGTTTATTGGAGACAGTTGTTGCTATTGCTGTTGTTATGTGCTGTCAAATCATCTTTGACTTATAGTGACTCTATGACTGAATGATTTCCAAAAATATGCTCTCATTAACATTCTTTTTCAACCCAAAGCTCTTTCTTCACTTATAGACCGTCCATCTTACTCTCTCCTGAAGTCTTCAGCTTTTCCTAGTATTATTATCTTTTCTAACGAGTCTTCTCTTGATGTGCCCAAAACATGACAGGCTTAGTTTCATCATTTTTGCTTCCAGAAAAAATTCATGCTTGATTTGATATGGAATCTATATGTTTGTCTTTCTGCTGCCTACGGAAGCCACAATGCTCTTTCAATACTGTTTTTCATCCTGTCAGTATCCTTCATCTGAATCTAATCCAACTTTCAGTATATGTTCTTAACAAAGACTGAACATGCTTGACACCTTTATCTATGGGATACCATTGTGTTTCTCCATCTTCTATTCCAGCAATAATTTCCTGTCCACAATACAGGTGGACAATACATCACGACAATCATGTGCTGAGGAATACCCACATCTTTCAGAATAACCTGTAGCTTCTCATGACCCAAATGGTCAGAGGCTTTGCTGTTGTCTATAAATCACAGATTGATCTTCTTCTGAAATTCTTTGGTGTGTTCCAACAACTAGTAAACCAATAAAACTGACGTAGACTACACTCTACAAACATAAAAGGCGATTTCTCCCAAAAGCAACCATCTAAATAGCCCAGAAAGCCTATGACCAGTTTATCAATTTTGCTCTCATTTCCACAGTCAAAACGACCGACAAACCTGCTTTTTTAGAAAAAGCACGAAATATTAGATGATAGGAAGTCAAAATTAACACATGTTTTCAACTGGAATTTGCAAAGAAAAGAAGTTTTTTCAAGCTACTGAAGGATAACATATCTACCATGAATCTTATCCTAAAGCAATGAGGGTTAAATGTTGCATAACAAGAAAAATAAACATTATGTTAGACCTACTGTTACTTAACTTTAAAAATATGGATATATCAGTCCAGCTGTGTAACAGTCAATGCTTTTACAGTAATAAATTTTGACAGCAGAAATAAAAAGAATGCATTGTTGAGACATCATGAACTAGGCCCTGTCGGTATGTAGGAACTCCACCCTTGTATAAGCTTGTCAAAAACTGTTACTGTAATCCATCAAGAAGTTTCTTCCTCAGGCTAGTGAGGAAAAATGCATAAGGGAGGCTCAAAACAGGTGTGTTGAATTGTAATATCATTGTTTAGTCATGGATCTTTTCTCATTACTTTCATATGTGACAAATTCATGCTCTGTTCTTGCCTATCATGCAGCGCCAGAATCATCAATCAACAGTCAAGTTAAAAGGGAAATATAAACAATGATGTTGTGGACATGTCTTTTTAACACTGTACACTCCTCAACCATAAAAGGTTTAGTAAATGACTGCTGTTTCTCTTGGAGCTTCCAGCTAGATCCTATTCACTTAAGATTTTAAGACTGGGAGCCATTATATTGCTCAACTACAGTTTTTCTCCTGAGACACAGCTAAAGCTATGTCCCCGGTTCATATTCCCTCAAGGGCATAGTTTTCCAGGATAACATTACTGGTTTATTAGGATATAATATTACAGTCTAGTTGACAACCATTTAGCTGCCTATAGTTATGTCTCACAAAAACTCTGGAAAACCCTTGTCATGAAGCTGACATCACAGAGAGTGATTCATAATGGGGAAAAGTATTTATATAAAGAATACTAGTTACTTGAATTATAGTCCTCCAGCCTGCTAGAGCATAAATTTATTCTTCAGATACTGTATATGTAAGTTGTTGTTTTTTTTAAAAAAAACTGTTCTCTGTATCTTAACCATTGTGTAAAGTTCAAAGCCCTTTCCAACCTGTTTGTCTTTGGCTATATTTTCCATACAAAAACAATGGACCTAATAGTTTTATTTCTGTTTATTTCTACAGCACAGCTCCATGTGAATTGTGAGGATGATGTCATTATCAGTTGTCAATAACTGTTGACTTAAGGTAATGACAAAGTCATTACAGGATGACAAAGTCATATGCACTCCAAAATCTCCAAAGGAAGCTAAATTGCAATTTGTTATTGCTGGTGATGTTATCACTGTTGCACACGTGGAACTGTGCAATAGGTTTCAAACACTGTCTCACATTTTTCCTTCATATCAGTAAATCTAAAGGAACGGTATCCTTTAACACCAGAATGTCACAAATAATTAACTGTGGGAAGTGTTTGACTAAATCTGATAACTTTCAGAGAGTGTCATGGTAAAGTCTTGTATGTGTGTGTGCACTAGAGAGAGAGAGAGAAACAGAGAGACAGACTAAAAGAGACAGAGACAGAGATCAAGAAAGTTATGACTTATGGTGACCCTTTCCAGGGTCTTCTAGGTAGAGAATATACAGAAGCAGTTTACCATTTTTCTTCTAATGCCCTGGGACTTGCACAAGGCCACAAAAGCTGGGTTTTCTCCTAGGAGGCACAGTGGGGAATCAAATTCCCAATCACTGGCTCCAGTCAGATATTTAAACCAGGGGTTCTCAACCTTTTCTAGTTAGGGGCCGGGTCACGCTCCCTAAAATACTTGGTGGGCCGGACTGGTGTTCTAGCTGCTGGCGGCGGCAGCAGAATCGGCTATGGACTAATTTATGGCTGTTGTAAATGCATTTACAACAGCCATAAATGAGTCAGCAGCTGTCATAAATGCATTTTCGTAAACATGTTTACAACTGCCGTAAATGAGTCTGTGGACGATTCCAGTGGTGGCTGGAGTGAGGGCTGGATTATTTGGCTCCACGGGCCAGATCTGGCCCGTAGGCTGTTGGTTGAGAACCCCTGCCTTAAACCATCGAGATAAACAGCCAGCTCAGTAAATTTTATGCTGAAGTATACAGTAAAACCCTGGGTTACAAAACTCGACTTACGGAAGTTTTTTGGGGATGTTCCGACACTTTGCACGGCATTGAGAAGGTGTTTGAAGCATTTCCGATTCGTTTTTGGAATTTTTCATCGCATTTTGGCTTTGGTAGAAGCTCTCAACACCACCAGGAAGTGCCGGAAATTTCCCCCAACCCTTCATCAGATGTTCAGCGGCACTTTTCCTGCAATTATCAAGGCTAGCCACTAGATGGTGATGTCAAAAATGTGACAAATATTCATTGAAAATAAATAAAAAAATAGCTCCCGGAGCTCACTAAAATGCTAATAAAACATTTTTTCCTGTTCCAAACTCTTTCTAAAGGGCACTTTGGAATTTTCTGCTGTGTTTTTGCCACTTTAGAAAGAGTTTTCAACAGAAAAATAATGTTTTTTATGGCTCTTTTCTAATCTCTGGAACATTTTTAAAATTTTCAATGCATTCATACAGGAAACTGTGCTACGGGTTATGGAAAAACCGCTTTATGGAAAACTTCCCAGAATGGACTATTTCTGTAACCCGGGGTTTTACTGTATATCACAATTATATATGCTTTAGAATTTTATACATAAATCTACCAAAAGGTAAAGGCTAAAAAGTTTCTACTGGCTCAAAATTTATTTCCCGCCAGCGTAAATATACTGTATTTATACATATAAAATCTTTGTATGTCATTATACAACAAAAGTATACATATTGACTTTTTTAAAGCTACAAAAAGCTCCAAAGGCCTTTCTGTTTAACTTTTTGTGGTTTATGATGACTTACTGTTGCTACTAAAAAAACAGTTACAGAAACCGGAATCTGTATCCTGGTTCCTATTGTCACATTTTGAAAGAACTTTTATGTAAATGCAATAAGCTCATCAGGAGCTGCTGTTTAAACACAAGTTGTCAGGAACAAGATTTATTTTTAAAAAGTTACATGTTAACAAGCAAGCCACTAAAAAGCAATATTTTGTTTCACATGCCAACACCTCTTCTTAAGTATATAAAGAATGGACTGCTTTATTATACACTTCCTGTTTAACATTACTTTACCTAGTGAACTATATTCCTCTAGAATCTAAAGCTGGTTCATTCCACAAAGGATCCTAGATCCTGCACTCAATCTTTAGTCCTTTGTGACATATGAATGTTTGAGAGAAACAAATAGCTAGAGAGAGACAGGGTTGTGCAGATGTCTCCAGCCCTTCAGTCCCTGTGCTCACGGAAGGGTACTCTACTCATGTTCAACTGAACACATGTAGAACACTCTGTTTAATCAAAGACCCTAAGGTTGGAGATTGAGAGACTGGGGGCAAGGCCAACAGATGTAGCTCCACCCATTTATCCATTTATAGTGCATTATGCAGTGCACCACAGCCCTCACACTATTTCAAACAAATGCTTCAACAGAACTGTTGTGTTGTTGTTAGATGTACAGGTAAATGTTATCTGCATTAAGTGAAAAGGTGCTCAAGAATTTCATTCGTCTGTCCCACAAGGTGAAAGATTTGGAAGCTCTTCATTTGTACAATAATTTCTTATTACTTCTCTGAAAACAGAAACCACCAAAGGCTTCCAGGCCACTGGACAAGGTTTTGCAACTTGTGACTCACAAAGGTAAATGTAGTCTATCAATTCTGCATGTTACTAATTCAGTATTGCAGAGAAACGGAACACACTAACATAGAAGTAAGGTATTAAAGAAAAGTTAAAGCACCTTATTCCTAGCAACCAACATTTAACAAGTAACATGGAGTTGGATAAGGTTACGTGAATCTATTAAACATTACATTAAGCATTGTTTTTACAAGCTCACAATTTAGGCAGATACATCCACAATCCTCAAATCAGCATACCAAAATAATACACGATCTAGCCTTTTATTTTATTAAACAATCCAGTCTGGTGTGACCTAAATTTGATAGTTCTTAGTACATGTTTTAAAATTATATGTATGTGAATGCACATATGTACGTACATCCACATTTATTCTGACTCCTTCCTATTAAAACGCAATAAAACATTCGTTGATGCTATGCCATGGATTTTAATTTTGCAACCCTCATAATTAAAATTTCTATTTGGATTGAGATGGAATTAATGTCATTCATTGTCAATGAGTTATAAGGAAACAAGTAGACAAAAATGGACAAAATAGCTATAAATGCAGACAACAAACATTTTGATTATCATACAACATAATCAGTAAATCTTGTACTAATGAGACATGAGATTTAGACAGCTGAATAATGTGTTTAGTGCATTATTGTCAGTCAATGTCTCTAGATTCAGGATAACAATAATCTTGAATGGCATCATACCTATTATGCCAAATTCCTAACTAAGTACTTCATTAGCTGGAAATGTCACTCTTGATTTACAGAGTAACAGATAAATGTCTCACTACTCCATTTCTTGTTTATGTGTATCTTCCATGTAACTGAAATATTGACAGTTTTGGGAAAATTTAGCTTCCCCTTACTCATTTTAATAAGAACTTCTGTAGAAGTGAATAAGCATAAGAACAAAGTGATATCAAAGCTGTCCTCCAATCTTTAATTTTAATTGTAGAAACTAGCAGCTAAAAAAACACTAGTAAATAATGTTTTCAAACTAATAATAAAAACTAAGGCAGAAATGTTTTAAAAAATGGTATTTTTAATAATACACTGTTTCAGTCATTTGAATAGCATAAATCATCAGGTACCAGGATTTAAAAATTTAAAAACAACTAATGATGAGTAAATTATGTGTTATTTCCCACACCCACTGAGAATCTACTCATGATGTCTAGCATGAATGATGCCAGCCTACTGACACCAAAATACATCTCTGCTGTTTACTGTCAACACGGTATGTCAAAAAACCTAGCATGGGCACTTTATCTACTAAAATGTTACACTGGTCAGAATAAGAGACGTACCCTCGTGTTGAAACACAATAAATATGTTAAAATAATTGTTGCCTCAGCTGTTTTATTTCTCTGCAAAATAAACCCAAAAATGGCATGACAAGAGGCTAAAACCCGAAGACACTGTTTTTCACACAACTATGCTGCAGAAAGCCAACATGTAACCTTAAAAGTTTAATTTTGCATGGATTCTGCAATAGTCTTGGGGGGGGGAATAAATGAGAGTTAAATATAAACTAAGCCCTGCATTATAACAAAAACCTCTTATTCCAGATTTTAATGGTATTGCTTTCATTTTATGCTGCTAATTTCATTATTTCCAATCTTTTTCAGGTTAAGTACATTAAGGTTGGGTAAAAAAATGTTGTTTCTAAGAACTGGAAAAAAATCTGAAAGCTTAAAGAAAAGGTTTCTAACTCTCAAACCTCACACTTAGACACTTCCAGATCAATAAAAGCAGATTTTTATACAGTGGTACCCAATATAACAAATGCTTCGTATAACAAAAAATTCACACAATGAAGTGTTCGTGTGCTATTTGCAATGCACCGTACAACAACAAAAAGTTCATTATATGGATCGCTATTGGCAATACCCCGGACAATGAAATATTTGTTTTTCATTGTATGGGTATCGCCAATAGCGATTCGTACAACGGACTTTTTTTTGCTGTACGGTGCATCGCCTATAGCGATCTGTATAATGAAAAAAATATATAGCAAAGAGCTCTGTGGAACGGAGATTTTTTGTTATACGGGGTTCTACTGTATATTTCTTCCACAGGATCTAGATACACAACCAATGGTTCTAACCTTGAAAATGCACAAGTGCTCATAAAATAGGTCTTCTGCTAACACAATTACCCAATTGGATATAGGCATATGAGGGGATGCTCTTGCTGTCCCTTGCAGGCTGTGCACCTTTGTGGCTACAGATGAAATGTACATGGGCAACAGAGCCACCAGGGAATGAGGGTAGAAATGAGGAAACCAAGTACCAGCACACAGATGTAATGGGAAAAGTAGAGCTGGGAATGAGAAGGAAAGAGGAGGAAGATAAGGGAAGGTCATGGTGAGACACCTTGGGAAGAGCTACCCCCGTACTTATTTGCCCTGGGGGCAAAGCACAGTGGAGTAAGTAAGCCTCACCTGGGATGTGGGCACAGGGGCGGTCTACCCGCCCTCCTCTCACTTGCACTGCTGGTACACAAACTAAGGTGACTGGGAGAGACTCACTCATCAAGGCCAACCTCACCCACCCACCCAGCCAGCAGAGACATTGTAAATGCTTCTGCAAGTGCCTGTGCCTGGCTCAGTTTGCTTGAGAGCACGAGGAGGTGTCTCTCTGCAAAATACTGTCCAGGATTATTCACCCTCTCTTCAGGGTTTCACTGGGATGCTGTGTCTCATGATGGCAACTTACCCCCAGCCAAGAGCAACAAGCAGAGAGGGACTAGTGAGCAGAACTAAGCCTCAGTGGAGGACAACTAATGGACACGCACAAGTGGTGTCAGGAACAGATGCCGGGGATGGGGAGTGACAACCCAGAGCTCTTTGTCTACTGACTGAGGACATTTACCTGGCACAATAAAGTTGATCAAAGGCATCCTTGTTCAGCTATGCCTACGCAACCCATGTTGGGGAAATAGTTTTGTTGCCCCTCCTCCTAGAGGGGACAGTGAAACACATAAGCTCACAGTATTTATTTAGCTATTCTTACTACTGTAGTTTAGTGGTCCTGAAACTACTGTAGCATCTCAGTGAAACTGTTCACTCTTTGCCCTTAAAAAAACTGACACTCAGCTGCTATAGATCTCCTCTCTCTGTAGCATTTCTTATCAATAGTTTCATTCTTATTTATTTGTAGATTTTGATTTAGATCCCATCCATCTAAATAAACTGGGAACGAGACAGGAGGGGGAGAAAGACAAGGAAAGGTCTAGATAGTTCTACCATTGAAATGTACACTTCCTATGTCTTCTCGATATAGAAAAATACAGATTATGATTTTTGCTATAACAAGGTTATTCTTTATCTATTTCAGATAGAAATAGAATATCATACTGTTAGAGTAATGTGATGGAAAGGACAGCTCTCTTTTGCAATTATAGTAACAATTTCATGTCAGAAATTATTCTGGGTTGAAAGGAGTTTTCTTGGAGAAACTCTGCTCAGGAGACACCCGAATGAGACTCCTTTCATGTCCCCAAGATCTTTTCCCTATTTATCTACTTGCAATTTCTTGCTTTCGATTTGCTACGTTGGCAGGAACTGGGACAGAGATGAGTGCTCAAACTGTCATGCAGTACCCGGGTCTCAAACTTCTGACTTATCAGCCTTCCAGCTAACAAGGCAAGCTTCTTAACCACTGAGCCACCACAACCCCTTTTGCAATTGTATGCAACAAATCATTTTGTCAGATACAGTACAACTTTTCTTACCCCTGCAGTGACAACCTTCAAAGCCTTCTCTTTCCCCAACTATTATAGGTGGTATATTCTTCTTAACATTTTAGTAACTTGATATACAGCTAGTACTAAAATAGGGCTGGGATACTACAAATAGAATCCTGCACTTTTAAAAGAAAAGTTGTCTGGAAAAGCCTAAACTCATTATGTATCTAGAGCAACATTCAGCTCTCACCTCATCCTTTATGTCTTCCTGCTGCTGAGCACTGAAGATCTCCGTTGCAGCCATCAGCCTCATCATTAGCTCATCTACTGTTGTGTTACCTAGCAACGAAGAAAGACTGGTGAACTTCACATTATTAAAGTTATTAAGAAAAACAGAAAGTCATTCTAGGAATAATCCAAAAGTAATACCTAGTGTTCAGTTTTTTAAATAAGTCATAATAAGAAAATGTGACTAGATTCTTAGAACATTTTTACATTACTGGTGTATTTTTTTAAAAAAGAAAAATGAACATTTGCCAACAAATGTTTTCTAGAAAGCATTTTTTCCTGCAAGAATTCTTGGTTTGTTGTATTTTTGTATGTTGTATTTTTACATCTGGAAAAAAAAATCTCAAAACAAGGATCACTAACTAGGTGATGAAAAATTTATAACAATAAAAGGAAGGAAGTACTTTTATTTCTTTTGACACAGTCAATCCTAGCCACCTGTTAAAAATAACTTCAAAATGTTATGTAAAGTTCATGAGACACTCACAAAAGAGATGGATGCAGGTTAATTTCTAATAAACAAATATTACTTCTTGAGAATGCCTCTCCCAGATTAATCCAAATATTAGCACATGTGCAGGTGAAACACCTACACTCCTCCATTGTGTATGTATGGACCCCATCCTTGGATAATATGATAAATACAAGTTATATCGAAGAACATAGAAGAAGGAAGTCTATCTATTCTGCTCAGGCTTTGCTCTTTATCTTCAGAAGTATTCCTATGGTAAGACAGGGTTTCTCAACCTTGGGCCCTCAGGTGTTCTTGGACTTCAATTGCCAGAAGCCCAAGTCAGCACACCTGCTGATTCAGGCATCTGGGAATTAAAGTCCAAAAACATCTGTGGGTCCATGGTTGAGAAGCCCTGTGGTAAGATATTGCACTATGAGTTTTACACTAAATGTATAGCAATACCCATTTTCAGAAATCAGAGCTTTTTGAAGTATATGTGCATTAAATGTCAATTTACTACCGGTAGATGATGAAGAGGTAGTCTAACAATTTTGATCCTTCTCTGAGTGAATCCCAAGAGAGTGAGACTTTAGGAACTTTATAATAGTAAAACAGAATTAGTGTGTATGTACATGTCTGCATACAACAACTCCAACACTATGAAAAACAGACATCTGAAATATGGCATGGATACTAAAGATAGTCTAGGATTTTGTATTTCAATTTTAAATTGGATTAATTTACTTCAGTTAATTAAAATTTGCTTATGGCCTGAAGTATCATCTAGATGTTCAGCTTTCCTAACCAATAAAGAGGAAACTGTTTGCAGGGCTGGGGCATTAATTTATCAAAAAACAAAAAGTTGTAGTATTTTAAAGACATAACTGCTTTGTGTTCCACAACTGACACAACTCTTTTGTTTTTAATTTTATTATACAAGATTAATCAGCCTAGCATGGTTAACTCTACAATTTCTCCAAAGAAGCACTAGGGTACATGTTGCAATTATTTGCAAGACTCCTGAATTTTTCAAACAGTTAAGAGAGAGAGAGAGGGGGGGGGGGGAGAGCATGTTCATTGTGGCTAGACAATGCTTCATTGATGCAAATCACAGCATGAATTCTGCAATATTTTAAATTTTACCATTTGAAACAATCCATTTCAAAAGGTAGATTTGTTTGATGACTATATACAAACAAACAAAAAACACCTCCCTAAATGATTTTTGAGCCATCTCAAAGAGTCTGTGTTAGCTCTTGTATAGTTTGTCTTGCTTAATCCTCACGGTAGCTGATGGGGAAACACATATATATTGTATGAGATACAATCGTTTCTGAAATGTCACTAAGGCTGCAGGCGTTAGCTTGCTTTAACAGAGAGTCCAAATCCTACAGACAGGCAGTGACTTTATTAAAGCCAACTGGAATTCTGTAAGCCTTTGAGCTCTCCGTATCATGCTAGATAGTGTACAAAATACGAAGGGGGGTTATTATAATCCAAAAATATGACCAGATGTCATTATGTTGAAATCTGCAGTTAAACCTAGTCCCAAGATGGAGACTGCAGAGTTAGTGGTAAATGAGTGGGCATCAGATTATCTTTGTTTTAATGAACAATGGCCAGTATCCTGTTCAATATTTATGCAAACAGAGTTCCAAATGGACAAGCTGCCCCAGCAATCTGACATGGTGCCAGCTTGGCTGTATACAACTGTCACCTCATCACATCACCATGCCAATTTCTGCAGTTGGAGCTCTGCACTTTTAAATATTAGACAGGATAGTGTCCAGTAGGGTTCTCTGAACTTATTGGACATTTTTCATTTGAAAGCATGTAGAGAGCAAAGGGTGGTGCGCGTGGAGCTGCACATGTAAGCTCCACTCATAATCTCTACTCTACTAGGCAGTCTTGCAGACTTCTACAAGTTTGGCACAAAGGCATAAAAGCTGTAAGCGTGTTTATCTGAATTTGGCTGCAGCATTTCTGTGACCGCTGATCCTTCTTTACCAGGGCTGCATATCATGGAAAAATGGTAAAAGTGTTAATACGAATATGCTTACAGTATCTATGTTGATTTTCATAATGAACATCCAAAAGTCTACACATCTGTATAGTGAGGATGTGTGGGTAGAGCTTCTATGTGCAGTCCCATGCCCACCACCTTTCAGCCCTACATACTTTGAAACTTAATGCCTGAACAAGACTTTATTTATGAATGAATGTGCTCAGGAAGTCAGTTTATTGTATGGAGACTTGAACAAGGGTTCAATAAATATCCTCTGCCTTTCTTATAAAAATATAAGCTACTGCATAACTACTACTATTTCTAAAAGTTCTAGGTTATTTTTATGTAAAGTGTGCATTATAGTCTACTGTTATATATTAAAAAGTGCATTCTGTGTCAGTAATGATACAACAGTTCTCTGGGTTTAGAAGGTGGAAGCAAAATCCACGATCTGCCTCTTGTTGTTGTTCAGTCGCACAGTCGATTCCGACCCTTTGCGACCCTATGGACCATTGATCTCCAGGCACCCCTGTCCTCCACCATCCTCCTCAGCCCGCTCAGCTCGGTGCCCGCTGCATCCACAATGCCATCCAGCCATCTCATCCTTGGCTGTCCCCTTTTTCTTTTGCCCGCCACCTTTCCCAGCATCAAGGCTTTCTCAAGTGAATCCTCTCTAGTAATTGTGTATAGTACAAATACTGTACTACACAAAGAAATATTTTTTAAAAATTATGACGTTAAAGTATTTTTTTAGGGAATCAGTGCCTCTCGGCATGGCCAATCAAATTACAAGTGTTGTAGTCCAACAACTTGTAGAAGTATAAGAAATTTCCACTCCTGTTCTAGATTGGAAGTCAGAATTGGCAACAAATTTATGTGAAAGTTTCAACAAAGAAATGTACCCAACATAACACAAAAACTATACCTTGCATTACATTCAACACCTCATTCGATGATCGCTTCCCCATAATAATCAGGAAGAGTGGAAACTGGTCTGTTTTCTGAGTTCGAATAGTTTGAGCTACGACACTACCAAAATGTCTTGTGCACATTGTTAAAAATCTGAAGGAAAAAAGTAAAAACAAATAGAGCGATCATATTCAACTTCCATATTATTAAATAAAAGCTGGACTTTTAAAATTGTAATAAATGACCAGGTCTCTAAAGTCCTATTCATTTATTGCAGGAGTTCACAACCTTTTAAAGCCGGGAGCCGGGTCACTCTCCCTCAGACAGCTTCGGGGGCCGGATGGCCATTTTGCCCTTCCTCCACCACACAACACTTCCTGGTGTAGTGGAGGTAGTGGGGGACCACATGAAATGGTGCCATGAGCCACATCCAGCCCACAGGTTGAGAATCCCTGATTTACTGTATACTTGTGTAATGTCAGTAATATTCCCCTTTACCTGGTCTTACCATTTTGTTAATATTATATAACAGTTTTATATCACATAAAGAACTGTCTAGTTCCACTCCTGTGCAAGCGAGTTCTTGTACTCACATTCAACTCATATTTTAAAATAACAAATGTATTGATGCAAACTATTTCCCCCTTGAATAGAAGAGATGAAAGGAGCAAGCAGTAGCCTTTAGATATAATTCAAAGAAAAATCAAGGCCAGTTCAAAACTTTTTAAGATTCAAATAACCCCTTCAACTTAGTAGCACACTAATATTCCTCTTCAAAATTGTGATCCACATGTTGTTGTGGTAGAATTACACTACTGATTCCATATACTATACAGCTCATAGCAGCCTCTTCAATTAGGATACTTTGTACTGTCAAGTCAACTTATACCAACCCTATTAGGGCTTTCAAGATAAATGAAATATTTAAGGAGTGGTTTTACCAGTGCCATCCTCCAACGTTTTTGCATAAGTAAGCAGGGATTCAAATCCAAATCTTCTGAATCCTAGTCCATCTCTCTATCCACTACACCACACCGGCCAGGAGGATAAAGGAGCCCCTGTGGCCACAAGAGGCTTAAAGATGCTCTCATGCTGCTGCACCCTCCTGGCCCTTCCACCGGCCATGAGGATAAAGAAGTCCCTGTAGCCACAGGAGACCTGAAGACGCCCTTGTGCTACTGTGTCCTCCTGGCCCTTCCACACAATAGGAATACACCATGGAGGTCCTCACGTGCGTCTCTCATACTCATTAGGTATGCTCTTGTCCGTTCCATTTGGTATATATGAATAGTTTGTTATACATGCGTAGCATATTATTGGGCTTTAGCATTGCTATTTGTAGAATGTATTTTAGCTTTTCCGTGTTCTTATTATTATTATATGTCATAGACTCTTGAGAAAGTCTTCCGAAATGTCCGCTTACCGGAGGGGCATCGAAACTAGTCAAAAACATCCCATCCTTCCAAGACTTGCAATTGGACACGTTTGATCTTTCTCTAGTGAGCACAGTGCAGAAGTCTACTCACAGCATCATATGCCTTGGAAGATCCCGTACTTGCTATACTTGAACTACTTCGGAGCCATGGACTGAATTATACACCGCATGTTGCAAGTACTGCTCTTATGAACTGAGGGCTCATTACTGGAGATATTTTGGTCCCATGCAGAGTCGACCAGAGAAGGGGGAAGCATTTTTTATATATATATATATGTGTGTGTGTGTGTATGTGTGTGTGTGTGTGTGTGTGTGTGTGTGTGTGTGTGTGTGTGTGTGTGTGTGTGTGTGTATATATATATATATATATATATATATATATATATATATATATATATATATATATATATATATATATATATATATATATATATATATATATATATATATATGTATATATATATGTATATATATATATATATATATATATATATATATATATATATATATATAGCCTTTTGTAATTTGTTTGTATATGTATTTGCAATTCATTAGGTTTATTCGTACAACAACTCAGTCAGTAGCTTGATAAGATTTATTATAAGTACACACATAGTAATATTAAACACACTTCGCTACTATTTTTGGTCTATCTGGGTGTGTTCTCTCACTTTTCTTATCTCTACACCCCAGCCGCTATTTCGCGTTTTGTTGATTCTGTTGCTTTCTGTGGGACTTCTCAAATGAGGTTTTTTTTCCCTTCTGTTTTTGTAATGCTTTTGATATTGTGATACTGATACTTTTGATACTGTGATTTGCGATGATGTTATGTTGAAATGTTTCTGAATTATGATAATGTGGTAACTTGTAACTGTAAATGTATATTTTGGATCTTTGTTATCCACCCAGAGTTGCTTTGCAAGTAGGGCGGCATACAAGTCGAATGCTAATCTTAACCTATAAAACCAAGTGTTCACCGTTGGAATGGGCTATGGGCTGCTATACGTCGCCTTACTTACCCGTTCCCTCCCTTCGAGAGCACGGGCTAAGTGCCTACGCAGGTCAACGAAGGATTTAAAAAATCGCGATTGGGGCATCAGCCCCACTAACGGCAAGAAACGTAAAGAACTTCACGTCCCGAAAGTCCTTGCGCCGCGCCAGAGCCAATCAGGCTGAGAGGCTCTCGCACGGAGCAGCGTTCGAACACGCGCCGCAGCCAATCAAAAGAAAAGGATTTTAAAAAAACGCAGCACAAACACAAAGCACCAACACATTACTACAAGCCCCAGCGTCCTGCGCGCAATGTGCGAGCAGAACGAGGAGGCAGCCGGCGCGCAAAAACAAAACTAAAAAAAACCCGCCTCCGCAACCATTCAACCCCACTGGCTAGCCAGCATGGCCCGTGGGGGGGGGGGAAAGAACCCGCCGCCGCTACTCTTCCGTTCGAAGGGCCGGCGCACAAAAAATAACAGTTACAAAAAAAGCCCACCGCCGAGCCAGCATGGCCCGTGGGGGAAACCCCCCCCCACCGCCACCATGGCCCTTCCAATCGAAGGGCCAGCCGGCGGGCCAAAAAAACGAGAAACAAACAAAAAAATAATGCACCCCCGGCCGCCGCTGCCCTTCCCTTCGAAGGGCCAGCCACAGCACCAAAACTTAAAGCAAAAAACCCACCCACCCAGCCCCCGCAAGTGCCCTTCTTTCCCACCGGGCCAGCCAGTATGGCCCGCGGGAAAAAAGAATGAACACCCCACTGCCTCTGCCCTTCCTTCCCATGGGCCAGCAAGTATGGCCCGGAAAGAAAGCCTCCCCGCAAATGCCTATCCTTCCCACGGGCCATCCAGCATGGCCCATGGGGAAAAAAAACATCCCCGCAATTGGCCTTCCTTCCCACGGGCCATCCAGCATGGCCTGCGAGAAAGAAAGCCACCCCCCACACACACACACACTTGAAAAAACACAAACAATCTCAAAACAAAACCATTCAAAAACACACCAAAACCAAAACAATAAACACACAAACAGCCAAATATGAAGAAGATAAACACACACATACACCCCCCAAAAAGAATCAACCCCCAACCCCTCCCCCCAAAAAAACCCCCACATACCTGACAAAAAGACGTCTTCCTACTACGAGAACCAGAACACAAATGAGAAAGAGGAAACTTACAGCTCAAAAGCTCAACACCACCACCCAGCGGCCAAAACAGAAACAACATTCTACAATATTTAAAACATAATAATTCTACATTTAATAACATAATTTATACAAACATTCAAAAAAAACCCCACACTAATCTCAAAAATTACCAAAATAAAGCCACTTTTCACTATGAAAAACCAAAACAAAAAAAAGAACATTTTAAAAAACAAAATTAAATTTAAAAATAAATAATATTATTCAAAAACAAATACACCACCATTTAAAACAGCACATCACCATTGCTTCAACAAATAAACGAAAGCCTTTAGTATCCAACACGATAGGACACACTCCCTCAGACAGCTTTGGGGGCCGGATGGACATTTTGCCCTTCCTCCACCACATGGCACTTCCACGTGTGGTGCAGGAGTGTTTATTAAAAAAAAACCCCAAAAAAGGCATTGTTTTATTTTAAAAAAAACCCCAAAAAAAGCCCGGCATCGCCGGGCTACCCATGCTAGTACTAATAATAACAATACTACTAATACTACTAATACCAACAATAACACTACTACTACTACTACTACTACTACTACTACTACTACTACTACTACTACTACTAATAATAATAATAATAATAATAATAATAATAATAATAATAATAATAATAATAATAATAATAATAATAATAATCTCAATGTAAAAATCTATCCAAGACTGGCCAATATTTTACTGAGCTTCTGCTAAGTGTGGGAAGTCCTGCCAATATAAGTAGCACAACATCACATAGTTTATTGACATTTTCCTACAAACAGTAATGTGACCCCTCATTACTATTTCAAGTGGACTCTTCTGTAAATAACATTCAAAATGTTCCGTAAGGTTGTATAAAACAGGATAGGGAGTTCTCTACTATTAAGGTATCCAACAACATATTTTCCCACCAGCATTACAATCAATAACTGGTGCTTCTGAAAGTTGGTTGACTTAATCATAGTATCTCCATGGCCAGACAACGCAAATGTTTAAACAAGGGCAGTGTGTCTTATGCTTATAACGGAATAGATAAATAAAATAGCAGATATGGATTCTATTTGCTCCTAAAGAACTGCTATGCTACAATGTTAATATCATATTATTTCCTTGGACCAACATATCTATCTCTGTTTTTACATTTTTTATGGCAACAGCATCAATAGTAAAGAAAACATTTCAACCAACAATCCAATCTACACATTGTCCCAATGAACTTTCCACATGATATAACATAGTTTCTAAATACAGTATACCATCCTGAAAATTACTCTGGGTTGAATGTTTGAGGTATGACTTACTGCTTTTGTTGTTTTAACATCCCTATTTCCATACTGTGCTAAATCTTATGTCAAACCTTAGGCAACTTGCTCATCTTTCCTTACAATAGGATCACTTCTAAGAAAGATCACATGCTTGCATTCCATTGTGCTAAATGGATAAACTGGATTCATCTCAAGAGGAAATGAGGAAAAATGAACTTCTACTCATGAAGAATATACTTTTACTATAGGTCTGAAAATACTAATTTACTGTTGATTTTTTCATATGGGGAAAGTTTTATATATATATATATATATATATATATATATATATATATATATATATATATATATATATATATATATATATATATATATATATATATATATATATATATATATATATATATATATATATATATATATATATATATATATATATATATATAATTTTTACATATAGATATATTATAATATATTTTTCATTAAGTTAATTAGGTGTAATGATGATGATAAAGGAACTGAACCCCAAAGTTATATTTTTAGACGTGCTACTGGTCTTCTTCACTTTCATACTTAATACTGCAGCCTAAAAACAGTAATTTCAAGCTTTTGACCAAAAAAGCTTTCATCTATTAGCATTCTGAAGTCTGGCATTAGTATTCTTAACACGAACTTGAATAAATGAAAAAACTGATAAAGCTTTTCTCTTCCATTAGAGGACTGTTTGAAATTAGCATTTCTTTCAAGAGAAAAGGGTAGCTTATGATATGTTTTCAGATCTGATGGTAAAAAGTAAATGTCATAATAATAATGAATTATGAAAGACCAAATGTAAATATAGAATGCTTTAATAAGATCCAATTTAATAAAGTCTGTAAAAATAAAGGACTTTTAATAACACAGGTCACAAAAGGCAAAACAGTGGAAATTTTGAGGACTAGCCATTGGTACAGCCTTATTAATTCTTAATTATGTTCATGAAAGGCAACTTAAATCATGTGTTTTCTTATGCCTTATGATAATATTTTAGGTAACAACTGATATAGAATGTCTGATCAAGGAAGTCCTGTTGTCTCCTGCATTAGAAGGTAAATCTATTTGAAAAGACAAACTGCATTAAAATGTCACAGGCTGAAAAGCCATTTGATATCGAAATCCAAAACAGAATCACATTATTCAGCTTTCACATTATTAGTAAAAACAACAACATGTACTCTTCAAAAAGCTAGGATGGTAATTAAGAGAAGCCTATCATACTAAAAGTAGGCCTACTTTTGAGAGGAACCTAACTTGGGGGGTGGAATAGAGTCAAGTTCAACTTCCATTGGCCTCCTTTTGATAATATTCATAACTGAAGATGGAAACAACTAACTCAGGCATTCACAACCTATGGCCTGCAGGCTGGATGCAGCCAGCGGAGCCATTTCATGTGGCCCTTTGCCCTCGTTCTCGCCACTGCCACCACAAGTGGCAGAAGCACTGAAAATGCACCAAAATGCACAAGAACTTGCTGAAAATGCACAAGAACGCATGAGAATACATGCAAGAATTCGCATGGAACTATGTGAGTGGCCCGCTCAGCCATCTGAGGGGGAGTGATCCAGCCTGCAACCCAAAAACATTGAGAAAGCCTGGACTTACTGTTTTATTAACAACCAGGTGTTGTTAACTCAAAGCATTAGCAACACATGCAAAAGACAGGTGACTAATGCTAAGGGAAAACTAAAGGCCTGTGATGTAGGGAGGTCCTTGATGTTATTGATGGGTTTGGGACAACTACAGTGGATCAAGTCAGGGTGGAAACACTTTGTGCAAGATGTGTTTGATCTTGTAGGTCTAGCATAGATTGAAGAAATCTTTGGCCTATTCTTTAAGCAAAATCACTCAAGTAGATCTGATGGTAAAATCAGTCATTTCAAACTATGGTGGAGAGACAAGAAAGGTACAAAAATCTAGTCTCTAATTACATCACATAAATAAATGTGTAAAATCTATAGAAGACTATTATATTAAACATCACTCTGACAACACTAATCTGATCTCCCATAGCCGAGGTCCACTGCAGAACGCTTCAATAAACCTATAGGAGTCAGTCACTGCTCTTCATATGCTGACCTAGTTTGAAAAAACTATGAAGAGACGATGCAATGTCTTTTCAAAGCAAAAGGAATACTTGTTGAATATTAAACATATGAGATATCTAATTATTCAACATAATTAATTTTACAATGTGTAAAGTCAACAGAAGTCTCATTAAAATGTTAATTTAAGAATAACATTGTATATATTAATATTTAAATTTTAAATGTGGAAGCAGAAAGAATGATGTATTTAAACAAAATATCTATGCACATTTGTCTTAGCACAGTCGGCAATTTATCCACTTAACTCTGTTTTTCTTTAAAGACAATTGTTATTTTTTTCCCCTGAGTCCCTATATCACTTCTTGCTACATCACTGTACATGCGGTGTCTTCTTTGTTGCAACCAGCCAATTCAGCAGGAAAGTATTTACCTTCCTTCAGGAAGATTTTCTGAAGTGTCAAAAACACTGAAGTTCATTGCAAGTTGTTCATCATCAGTTAACTCCTTGAACCAGTTCAGCCAAGTTAGTTGGATAAGCTACCAGAAAATGGATGAGCAGCTTGTTACTCCCAGAGGTAACCAGCATGACCAGGAATTATAGAGGGCACTCATTGCCCATCTGAAGAAAACTAGGCTGCAGTGCAGACAGGTAGGGCACCTGCCCAACTGTAAATCTTCAGGACTTATGTTATTTCCATCCATGGATGCCACTTAAACTCACACGGGGCTTACGTACCTGGTCCTGCTACTCAAATGTAGCACTGCATTTCACTTTGCTAGTCATGATCCACACGAAGAATGGCATCATTATCATGGCGTTTTCCATAGTTAGCCTGCCACTTTTCACAGCATAGTTAAAATAGTAAGGAAAGCTAATACACCCTACTGTTGCCAACCCCTCAAAAAACAACTCTTTATTACATGGGTTCCCAACCTACGACCTGTGGGCAAGACCTGGCCCATGGTGCCATTCCATCCAGCCCACTGCCGCCGCACCCAGAATTGGAAGTGTACACATTTATACCAGCTGTAAAATGTACCCATGCATGCTTAAATGCGCCCGCAGCTGTTGTAAGTGTGGAAGTGGGTACATTTACAACAGCCGTAAATGCACCCGCTTCTGCTTTGGGGGCGTGGTTGGGCCCACTCAGCTGTCTGGGGGGCATGGTCAGGCCCACAGCATAAAAAGGTTTGCCACCCCTGCTCTATTGGAACCCTTTTTTGTGTGGCAAGCTCTATTAGCCCCTTGTTTGTGGATAGTGCTACCAGCAGTGTCCCTAGTGATGTGATGCTGTGGGCATTCCTCCAATTTTCCTGCCACCTCCTTCTACCTGGATTGTTCTCATTGCCACTTCCATTCTGTATGCATGCCTCATTCACTGGCACTACTGTTTGCCAAACTGAGCAGTAATAACAGAAGGAGGGGGAAAGGGATTAAGTGGTGCTCGTAGTGAATTTTGCACCACAGACATCAATGACTCTATGTCAGTGACGGCGAATTTTGGCACTCCAGGTGTTCTTGAACTTCCCAGAAGCCCTGATCAGCAGGAATGCTGACTTGGGATTCTGGTATTTGAAGTCCAAGAACACCTGGAGTGCCAATGTTCATCATCACGGCGCTATGTTAGAATGTTTTAAAACATTTACTCTTTTTTGTTTAGAGTAGAAGATTAGTAGTGTCACAAGATAAGGCAAATGACAGAAGGTTTATTGGCACTCCCTGTCAATGCATCAGAGGAGCTGTTGTTTCAAGCAGCCATGGAGCTGCTGCAGCCCCCCATGAATGGGAAAAGCCCCCACTATAAAGCAGTGATCTGGAATTATAAGTTGAAAGTGTGCAGATGTACACAGTCAAAAGTGAGAGGAGCATTGTGAAATAAGCTAAATAACTTACATGCTTTAAATATTTTAATTAGCTAAACAGATACTTTACTAATAGCATTTTATTAATTTTAAATAGATTTTGTCATGAGTACATTTCCATTTATTATACACTAAGAGCCTCCAGAAATACATTTTTTTTTTAAAAAAAAACGATTCCTCCTAAATACGGTAGACAGCATGACCTGTCACTAAAAAGTGATGGGGTACTTCCCTAAGTGCTTAGTAGAGACAATTAAGTCTTGCATCTGCTGTGTTATCAAAAGTCTTACTCCTGTACCTGCCCCCTTGCAGGGTAAGGGACTCCCTGCCTGAGCTCCTCGAGGCCATCTCAGCGTTGGCGTTGGAGTTCCCTAGACTGATGGTTCTGGGGGACTTCAATTTGCCTTCGCTGGGGACTGGCTCCGGGGTGGCTCAGGAGTTCATGGCTTCCATGGCAGCTATGGACCTGATTCAGGTAATTCAGGGCCCGACCAGGGGCAGTGGCCACACACCAGATTTAATCTTTTTGTCGGAGCGGTGGCAGAGTGATCTGAGACTACGGAAATTAGATATAACACCTGTGCCATGGTAAGATCACTATTTGGTGGCTCTAGACTTCCTGGGGGCAACGCTTCATCGTAGGGAGGCAGGGCCTATTAGAATGGCCCGCCCCCGGCAACTGATGGATCCTGATGGATTCCAGAGGGAACTGGGGGATTTCCCTCTGGATCGGCAACACGATTCGCCCGAGGCGCTGGTTGACCTGTGGAACAGGATGACAACAGCGGCCTTGGATGAAATCGCACCACTACGGCCTCTCAGAGCTCATGGAGCTAGGTCATCTCCGTGGTTCACAGATGAACTGCGGGAGCTCAAACGGGCAAAGAGATGCCTAGAGCGCCGCTGGGTGAAGACCCGGAGAGACTCCGATTGGTCACTAGCTAGAGCCGCTATTAGGGCCTATCTAGTGCCGATGGAGGTGGTGAGGCGGCAATACTTCACCACCCTTATTGCCTCCACTGATAATCGCTCAGCCACCCTGTTCCGGGTTACCAGGTCTCTCCTTGGTAGGGGGACCTCGGTGCCTGGTTGGCAGGGGTCGGCTGAGGACTTTGCTGACCATCTAGTGGAGAAAATCGATCGGATTCGCTCTGGGTTTAATCCTGGCGTGGATGGGGAGAGTCCGGAGGGAGCTGGAGCACAATCTGGCCATACCATCTGGGACCAGTTTGATCCAGTTGACCCTGATGAAGTGGACAGGCTCCTTGCAGCTGTGCGCGCCACTACCTGCCCATTGGACTCCTGTCCCACCTGGTTGGTGAAAACCTCCAAGGCAGTGACAGGTGGCTGGGTTGGGGCTGTGATCAATGCATCACTGCGGGAGGGGGTGTTTCCTGCACCTTTAAAACATGCTTTGGTGCGCCCCCTCCTGAAGAAATCTTCCCTCGACCCAGCTGTCCTAACTAACTATAGGCCTGTCTCAAACCTCCCCTTTTTAGGGAAGGTGTTGGAGAAGGCAGTGGCGTATCGGCTGCAGGGGGTACTGGATGAAGCGGATTACCTGGACCCCTTTCAGTCAGGATTCAGGCCTGGATATGGTACCGAGACGGCATTGGTCGCGCTGATGGATGATCTCTGGCGGGAGCGGGACGGTGGTCACCCATCCGTCCTTGCTCTTCTTGACCTTTCAGCAGCTTTCGATACCGTCGACCACGGTATCCTTCTGGAACGGCTCCGAGGTTTGGGAATCCAGGGTACTGTGTGGTCCTGGTTTTCCTCATTTCTGAAGGGTCGGTCCCAGTCGGTGTGGTTGGAGAGTGAGAGGTCCAGTCCTAGGTCCCTCAAATGGGGGGTGCCTCAGGGCTCGGTGCTCTCTCCTCTCCTATTTAACATCTACATGAAACCGCTGGGTGAGATCATTCGTTCCCATGGGGTGCGGTACCATCAGTACGCGGATGACACTCAGTTGTACATCTCGGCCCATGGGGACCCCAGTGATGCCGTCAAAGTCCTTTCCAGATGCCTGGAAGCTGTGGGGGTCTGGATGGGGGCTAACGGGCTACAACTGAATCCCAGCAAGACTGAGTGGCTATGGATAGGGGGTCCTGCGTTAACCCGGGAGCTACCATCGTTGGTTCTGGATGGGGCTATTTTGCCACAGACAGACCCGGTGCACAACTTGGGGGTCCTCCTGGATTCACGGCTACTGCTAGAAGAACAGGTGGCGGCTGTGACCAGGAGGGCTTTCGCCCAACTTCGGGTGATTCGCCAGTTGCACCCACTCCTGGACCGGGACTCCTTGCTCATGGTCACCCACGCTCTGGTTACCTCAAGACTGGATTATTGCAATGCGCTCTACATGGGGCTGCCCTTGACGACCATTCGGAGGCTACAGCTGGTCCAAAATGCAGCTGCCCGGGTGGTGATGGGGTGTGGGCGTTATGCCCGTGCTTCACCACTGCTCCGGGAGCTGCACTGGCTGCCAGTCTGTCTCCGGGTGCAATTCAAGGTGCTGGTTTTGACCTTT
Source organism: Bradypodion pumilum (assembly GCA_035047305.1). Taxonomy (NCBI): domain Eukaryota; kingdom Metazoa; phylum Chordata; class Lepidosauria; order Squamata; family Chamaeleonidae; genus Bradypodion; species Bradypodion pumilum. The sequence goes on from JAWDJD010000004.1 coordinate 95,176,690, forward strand.
AAAGCCCTATATGGTAGTGGGCCGGGTTACCTAAGAGACTGCATCGCCCTGAGGACGTCTGTCCGTCCAACCAGAGCGGACCGGAGGGGCTCTCTAATTGTTCCATCAGCCAGAGGGGCTTGCCTCTCTGGCACAAGGAGAAGAGCCTTCTCCGTGTATGCACCGGCTCTCTGGAACCTCCTGCCAACAGAATTACGCCTCCGGACGGAGTTGCTGCCTTTCAGAAAGGATCTTAAAACCTGGCTGGCGGGCTGGGGCACAGGTGGAAGGGTAACCACCATGGGGTGGTTGGTGTAGAAGAACTCTTCCCTATGGTGCCTTTGGATCCTGCAGCCCTTGTTTTCGGAGGTGGGTAGTCTTAACTGTTTTAACTGTTTTAATTGTTTTTAACATGTGCTTTTAATTCTTGTTGTGAACCGCCCTGAGTTGGCCTTGGCCGAGTGGGCGGTATATAAATGTGATAATTAAATTAAATTTAAATTAAATTGATGTAAAGAACGGGAAAGAGTAGCAACAGGAGATCAACGCTATATTGTTCCCAAGGAGAACCCTGAGATCCACGTTGACTCTGATCCTTCTATTTCAGGTATTACTTACCTAGTTCTCAGTAACGCATTCTGTCCCTTTCTTCTTTCACCTTTTCCACATAAAAAAATGACACATATGAAGAAAAGAGGTGCATGCTAATGAAGAGCCTCTTCATAGGAGGCATAACCCTGATGTGATTGGCTTTTACTTGCCTGGTTAAAAGCTGGACAGAAACTGTTGTGACAGTAGCATTTTTATATTTAAAACTACATGAAAGTTGGAAGATCTTAAATTCAGGCTTGTACATATTCACTTTTTTTTATTCTCTGACAATTACTTCACTGTGAGTCATTCAAGTGGAGTGGTTAGGCACTATGATTCAGGTCAGGGGCATAGTGCAGCAAAACTGGTGGTAGAAACTATTTCTGGACAGGCAGCTGCTTCTCCTTGCTACTAATCCCTGTCAATAATTATGTTGCTTCATCTTAAAAGATCAATGCTCTGAGACTTCCCAGACTTCCTCAAGACTGGATGCATGAGACTGTAAGAACTTTACATGTATCAGATGAGCGGCGCGGCCATGGGCTGGGAGGAAGTGGCGGTGCGCGGCTACCCGGACTTCGAGCGCGTGGCTCGGGAGAAGCGCCGGGGAGGCCGCCTGGTCTTGGCCTACTTCAGCGGCGACAAAGACCCGGACACCGGCGCCAGCTGGTGCCCGGACTGCGTCAAGGGTAGTAGGCTAGGCTAGGCTAGGCAGGCAGGGCGGGCGGGCGCGGCCGGAGGCCTCTCGGCCTGCCCCCGCCTGTCTGTCTGCGCCACCATGGGCCCAGGGAGGAAGCGGGGTGGGGGTGTGGGTGTGGGGAGAGAGAGGGTGGAGTGGAGCCCCGGCCGGCCGGTCTGCCCACTGCTCTAGCGGCGCCCTGAGCCTTTGCCTGCCTGCCTGCCTTCCTTCCAGCCGAGCCCATCGTGCGGGCCCAACTGCCCCACCTGCCGGACGGATCCGTCTTCATCTACTGCCAAGTAGGAGCCCGACCCTAGTAAGTGCCGCCCAAAGCAAGGGGGCCCAAACTACGGCCCACGGGCCAGATCCGGCCCCAACACTCATTATTCGTATGGCCCACACCGCCCTCCTCGCTCCTGGAAGTGGGAGTAAAACGCACCCATCCAAATGAATTGGTGTTGGGGGCCAGATCTGGCCCATGGGGCATATAGTTTGGGCACCCCTGGCTGAAGCAGAGAGAATGGCAGCCTGAAATCTATCCCATCCTGTTGCAAAACAGGCCGCAAGGCACCTTTTACGCTTCCGGTGGGAGGAACCCCGTGACCACATGACTGGCCTGCTGAACCCCGCGACCAGCCCACAGCCTGAGAAGTGTGGGCACCCCTAATCCAAAGCAAAGCTCCTTCCAGGGTTAGTCCAAGCAGGGGTTCCAGCAAATGCCCCCGGGCGAGCGAGCGGCGGAAGGGCCAGCCGCGCGGCCGCCGGGCAACCACCCCCAGCCGGGGGGTGGGGAGGAGAGCCAGCCGGGCGAGCGAGCGGCAGAAGGGCCAGCCGCGCGGCCGCCGGGCAACCACCCCCAGCCGGGGGGTGGGGAGGAGAGCCAGCCGGGCGAGCGAGCGGCAGAAGGGCCAGCCGCGCGGCCGCCGGGCAACCACCCCCAGCCGGGGGGTGGGGAGGAGAGCCAGCCGGGCGAGCGAGCGGCAGAAGGGCCAGCCGCGCGGCCGCCGGGCAACCACCCCCAGCCGGGGGGTGGGGAGGAGAGCCAGCCGGGCGAGCGAGCGGCAGAAGGGCCAGCCGCGCGGCCGCCGGGCAACCACCCCCAGCCGGGGGGTGGGGAGGAGAGCCAGCCGGGCGAGCGAGCGGCGGAAGGGCCAGCCGCGCGGCCACCGGGCAACCACCCCCAGCCGGGGGGTGGGGAGGAGAGCCAGCCGGGCGAGCGAGCGGCAGAAGGGCCAGCCGCGCGGCCGCCGGGCAACCACCCCCAGCCGGGGGGTGGGGAGGAGAGCCAGCCGGGCGAGCGAGCGGCGGAAGGGCCAGCCGCGCGGCCGCCGGGCAACCATCCCAGCCGGGGGGTGGGGAGGAGAGCCAGCCGGGCGAGCGAGCAGCAGAAGGGCCAGCCGCGCGGCCGCCGGGCAACCACCCCCAGCCGGGGGGGGTTAGGAAGAGGAGGAGGAGGAGAGCCGGTTGAGCAGCGGAAAGGCCAAGAAAAGACCAACTGAAAGACGGGAAGAGGGCAGAGAAGGAAAAGCAGGGGGAAAGACTCAGATTCCCTGGCAAAGGATAAGTATCTGATATGCAGATGTAGAAGACTTAATATAGAAACTGACATAGAGACTTCATACTAACTAAATACAGAAACTGACATAGAGACTGTGTTTTAAAGTGTGATAATATGCATGATAATATGTTGTCTTAAATGTTTTAAACCTCTAAAAAACTGTGATAAAATGTATGAGGAGAGAAAAATGGCGCAGACACCGGCAACCACGCCATAAACCTTGCCAAGAGAACCCTATTGACCAAAACTAAAGGCAAAACAAAAGGGCAGGCTAGGTGATACAGGATGCTTAACACCTCAGAGGGGAGAAAGGGGAGGGACAGGAAGGGGGGAGGGGAAATGCAATGTTGTAAGGAGCAATACTGCATAGGGACATGGAATGTGAGATCAATGAACCAAGGTAAACTGGAAGTGGTAAAAAGTGAGATGGAAAGAATAAGCATTGACATCTTGGGCATCAGTGAGCTCAAATGGACAGGGATGGGGGAATTCAGCTCTGGAAACCATCATATCTACTATTGTGGGCAAGAAAACCTTAGAAGAAATGGAGTAGCCATAATTGTCAATAAGAGAGTAAGAAAAGCAGTAATGGGATATAACCTCAAAAATGACAGAATGATGTCAGTCAGATTTCAAGGCAAACCTTTCAATATCACTGTAATCCAAGTCTATGCACCAACCACTAGCGCAGATGAAGCCACAGTGGACCAGTTCTATGAGGACCTAGAACACCTCATAGAACAGACACCAAGAAATGATGTCCAAATTATATTAGGAGACTGGAATGCCAAAGTAGGAAATCAAAAAGTGGAGGGAATAACAGGCAAGTTTGGTCTTGGAGTACAGAACGAAGCAGGGCAAAGATTGATAGAGTTCTGCCAAGAGAACGCACTGGTCATAGCAAACACTCTCTTCCAGCAACACAAGAGGCGACTTTACACATGGACATCACCAGATGGCCAACACCGAAACCAAATTGACTACATACTCTGCAGCCAAAGATGGAGAACCTCCATACAATCAGCAAAAACAAGACCTGGAGCAGACTGTGGCTCAGATCACAACCTACTGATCGCAAAATTCAGGTTAAGACTAAAGAAAATAGGGAAAACAAGAAGACCAGACAGATATCACCTAGACAGCATCCCTAAAGAATACACGGTGGAGGTGATGAACAGATATAATGGCCTGGACGCAATAGACAGAGTGCCAGAAGAATTATGGACAGAGATAAAGGACATCATGCAGGAAGCAGCAAAGAAAACCATACCAAAAGAAAAGAAGCGTAAGAAAGCAAAATGGTTGTCTGATGAGGCTCTTAAAATAGCAGAGGAAAGAAGGAAGGCAAAAGTCAAAAGAGAAAGGAAAAAATACAACCTTCTGAACACAGAATTTCAAAGAAAAGCAAGGAGAGATAAGGAAAACTACCTAAAAGAACAGTGCAAAGAAATGGAGGAAAACAACAAAAGAGGCAGGACTAGAGATCTCTTCAGAAAAATCGGGGAAATAAAGGGAACATTTAAAGCAAAAATGAACATGATAAGGGACAAAGACGGAAAAGAGCTAGCTGATGCAGAAGAGATAAAGAAAAGATGGAAAGAGTACACAGAGGAACTCTACAAAAAGGACCTCAACACTCCTGCTAACCACAATGATGAAAAAACTGAAATCGAGCCAGACATCCTGGAGAGCGAGGTTAGAAAGGCCCTAAAGAGCACTGCAAACAACAAAGCTAGTGGATATGATGGTATCCCAGTCGAATTTTTCAAAGCGCTAAAAGATGATGGCGTCAAATTACTGCACTCAATATGCCAGCAAATCTGGATAACAAAACAGTGGCCACAGGATTGGAAAAGATCAGTATACGTCCCAATCCCAAAAAAGGGCAACGCCAAAGAATGCTCAAACTACCGAAGAATTGCACTCATCCCACACGCCAGCAAGGTGATGCTCAAGATAATACAGGACAGACTTCAGCAACATGTGGAGAGAGAACTACCAGAGGTGCAGGCCGGTTTCAGAAGAGGCAGGGGGACTAGAGACCACATTGCCAACATACGTTGGATCATGGAGAAAACAAAGGAATACCAGAAACAAGTTTACTTTTGTTTCATTGATTACACTAAGGCATTTGACTGTGTGGACCACAACAAGATGTGGCAAGTAATTAAAGAGATGGGAATACCAGAGCACATCATATGCCTCCTGAGAAATCTGTACATGAACCAAGAAGCAACAGTTAGGACAGAACATGGAATGACAGAGTGGTTTGGAATAGGAAAAGGAGTAAGACAAGGCTGCATTTTATCACCCTGCTTATTCAATCTATACACAGAGCACATAATGCGAAATGCAGGGATGGAGGAATCACAATATGGGATTAAAATTGCTGGGAGAAACATAAACAATCTGAGATATGCAGACGATACCACCCTAATGGCAGAAAGTGAGGAAGACCTAAAGAACCTCTTGATTGGGCTGAAGGAGGAGAGTGCAAAAGCTGGTTTGAGACTCAATATCAAGAAAACCAAGGTAATGGCAACAGGCCCAATCAGTTCCTGGAAAATAGATGGGGAAGAAGTAGAAGCAGTGACAGATTTTACTTTCCTGGGATCAAAGATCACGGCAGATGGGGATTGCAGCCATGAAATAAAAAGGCGACTGATTCTTGGGAGACAAGCCATGAGAAACCTGGGGAACATAGTGAAAAGCAGAGACATCACATTGCAAACAAAAATTAGAATAGTCAAAGCAATGGTATTCCCAGTAGTAATGTACGGATGTGAGAGCTGGACAATTAGGAAAGCTGAACGCAGAAGAATAGATGCCTTTGAAATGTGGTGTTGGAGGAGAGTTTTGAGAGTACCCTGGACAGCGAGGAGAACAAATAGGTCAATCTTAGAAGAAATCAACATTGACTGCTCATTGGAAGGGCTAATAGTAAAGACGAAGCTAAAGTATTTTGGACATCAAATGAGAAGGGAGGATTCACTTGAGAAGGCCCTGATGTTGGGAAAGGTGGAGGGCAAAAGAAGAAGGGGGAGGCCAAAGATGAGATGGCTAGATGGTATTGTAGACACAATGGGCACAGAACTGGGAGTGCTGAGGGGGATGGTGGAGGACAGAGATGCCTGGAGAACAATGGTCCATAGGGTCGCAAAGGGTCGGAACCGACTGTGCGACTGAACAACAACAACATCAGACTACAGTTCCAAGCATTTTTGCATCTAGCAGGAGTAAACTGCCTGTAATTTATAGGAACTGCAATCCAATATATACAGAAATTGTCAAAATGGGGCAAGGTGCAGTAAGGATATTCTTTCTTTTCTTTTTAAAATTTTATTAAATTTTAAAGATTTAACATACAACATAAAAAAACAAAAGCAAACAAACATTACAATATAAAGTAGAACATAAAATACAAACCAGAGAAAAAATAACAATATATTAAACAAACAAAACATTCTCATATTATTAACTTACAGATTTCTTTATAATGAGTTTCTAATATCAATATCCATTAATAATATTTGGTTATACACATATCTACTCTAGTATATCAAATAATACTAAAGTATATAATATTCTCAACATTTCAAAACAAAAGTACAAAAAAAAAAAACACCAACCACCAGTGATATTTACAAAGCCCCGAAGACTGTGTTTACCTCAGCAAATATATTACAGCTTCCAAAAACTCAGTTGGTCTGATACTGGTCTGCCACCTTTACCTTTGTACAATGCATAATCCACAAATGGTTTCCATATTTCCCAAAATTTATTTTCTTTAATAATACCTTTTTTTAATTCAGATCCCATGTCAATTTGTCATTCAACGCAATATTCCACATTTCTTTATACCATTCATCTACCTTCAAAGTTTGATTAGTTTTCCAATTTCTTGCAATATATTGTCTTGTAATTGTCAAGAAAATTGATATCAGTTCCTTTTTATTAGCATCAACATCTAAAACCTCAACATCTGTCAGCAAAGGATATTCTTATAATTTCTGTAGACATGCATTGTTAGTGACTTGATCATCTGATGACATACTCTAAGAATAAGAGTAAATAGAATTGTGCCCAATTGACATATTTTTTCCCCATCAGAGGTCAGCATCAGGCAACTACTCTTCCACATCAAAGCTCTGGCGTAAATAACACCACAGGTTCTATTTCTTTTGCACCTTTTGCGCTGCATATCTGAACAGCTACAGGACTTGATACTAAAGGCACCCCCACTGCACAGCTACCAATAAAGTCATGGTGCACTACAATGGAATGTTCTACACTTTATAATTTCACATTGGTCTCTGAACATCTCCAATCAGGGAGCTGCAGAACTATTTAACAATATTCAACACTTCTAAAAACTTTAAAACACTAAAGAACAAATAGTTCAGAATGCTTGTACAGTATTGGAACTGCACAGCATGGCCACCAAAGATTCAAGATGAAAAATCTGAAAAACCAAACTTTTAAAAAGCACAGGCAGGCATGAGAATAAGAAAATTATGATCGTATTTAATATGATATATTGTCTCAAGTTTTTCCCAATGCAATGATATATTGTCTCAATGAATCTAACAATTCATTAAAAATAATTCCCATGACATTCTCAACTGTTCCTAAAATTTACATTTTCGCAGAAACACTGTACTATATTTTGAGTGAAAGGAAAGGGTGATAGTTAATGGGAGATCTGGGGTTCTTCCCAATTTTTTTGAAATGGATTCAGAGTATCCAATTTTCTCCTAAATCAAGAAATAATGCAATTGAGATACTTGCCATTTTTGTTTACATACTGCAGGAATATGCCAGGGGTGTCTCCCTGATATTTAACCTGTGCATACAGCCTTTGGCATATGCTGTCAGGCAGAATACACCAACATCTGGCTTACCACTTAAAATATTTTCTTTGCTGATAACATTTTGTAGTTCATCATTATATCTGAATCTTTTATTGTAGTTGATAAAACAAATTAATAGTTTAAGGGCCCTTATACAGTACTATTAACAAGTCTAAATATGAAGTTATGGCTGTTGCCTTCACCAAATGGCAAGACTGTTTGTGTTTAGAAGCTATCTGATATCAAAGCATATAGTTTCATTGGGATATTTTTCAAATTATTAGGCTGAACTTGTCTACATTGTTGACTGAAACACCTCTCAAATTAGGCAGATGGGCTTAATTTATTTGGAACTAAGGTTAACATACTGTACTTAACATGAATATTTCACCATAGATATTGTGCGTTCTTCATGACATCAGATTGTACAATTACTAAACTTATTTCTAAAAATAATAATAATATAATGTCAAGGAAATTCAAATGAAGATATTAATTTAAGATGACATACCCATCATTTTCCAAATTCAATTTTCCATAGTTTCCATATCACAAAGCTTACTTTTTGGCTCATATAAATAGCTGGTAAGAATGGTTGGATTCAAACACCACTTAATGGGTAATTCTAAAAGTAAAATATTTGGCATCCTTTTTGTTTGGCCTGTCTTAGATTTTGGACTTTTTTTTTGGGGGGGGGACTGTATAGGATGGAAAGGAATTATGTCCCCTGCAAATTGTGAAGTTAAAGTGGCCTGGCATATGATTTCTCATCAATTACAATTTGATCTGTATACTCATACTAAATTAACTCTATGGGGTTATTGCAATTTGAAAATTGTGAGGTAAACCTTTTCATGGTAGAAACTGGCTGGCTGAGGGATTTATGCATTAGATCAATAGATAGGGCCAGATCAAGAAATGCTGCTTTTTTAATATTGCAATATACTTATTTACTTTCTGTCATGACCATCTACTCATCTATTTTAAAAACATTATATACTGCCTAATTAGTGAAGATGGTTTATAAATATTAAAAAGACTGTCAATGAAACCCCAAAATACAACATTGCAAACTACAAATAGCACAAATTTTTAAAAACAAAAACAGCTAAACAGAATAAAAATGTTAAAATACTGGAAAATTAAAACATTTAATGATGTTGGGTCAGCAGTAAAAACCTCAGTTACAATAATTCCAATTATAATTTCTTCAATTAAAACTTCTTTTGATGTTCATAATATGGGCTAGTTAACTCTGTGTGCCTCAGTTGCCCCTGCTGTTTTGGAAGTATTAATTTTTTCCTCAGTTAAAATGAAGCCAGTAAATAAAGTTTACAAATGCTCATTAGAAGGCCCTTCTCTTGATCCTAACATCAACAGAGGTAGATTTGGTGAGGATGAGATAGCCTCTCTGCTGGCCACTCTCAAAAGGTGAAAAAAAGGCTGATAAAAATCAAATGAACACTTATATCATTAAACTCCCTGATGAGTAAGAGAAGTTTTGGTTCCACCCTTATGTCTTTTTACTGACACACAAAAACTTTCTTCTTTCAACAGGCCTTTGACAACTTACTCAGAACAGGAGCTTTAAAGGATGCAGCATACTGCAAATGTTTTTTTCTATGAAGATATTTTAAATGGCATTTAACTGCATTCTGTTTCAATATTATAAATTTGATTATGTTTTACTGTTTACAATACTGTATATTGGCTACTGGAGTTCCTGTAAAGTTTGCATAATTGGCAGTGACTGATTGTGGCTAACCGACAAGTGCCAGGCACTATTTCAGTTATGTGCCTGATCACACACCTGATATCACAACTAGGGTGTGCCCATTCATCTCAGTAATGATAATCATGTGCCATAGAGCAGTTCTGTCTTATGGTGATCCTTTCCAGGACTTTCTAGGTAGAAAATACACAGAAAATGTTCACACTTTCCTTCTTATAGGGGTGCTCTGGGACTTTGCAGTTTCCCCATGATGGCGTGGACTCTTCTGCTGAGAGGCACAGTAGGGAATTGAATTCCCAATCTCTGGCTCTGCAGCCAGATACCTAAACCACTGAGCTATCTAGCCAGCTCTCACCTCATTAATTAGCCGTGGTACGTTACGTAAACATTATGTAACAACAATAGATCCTGGCCATTGCATTTTAGTTCTCTCTCTCTCTCTTCACCTCCTATTAAAAAAGATTTTAAAGCCCATTCCATCTGGTCTGTCACCACCTCCACCACACCTGGAAGTGGAAGTGAACGCGTTTACATCAGCCATAAACCATGCCTGCACATGCATAAATGCACCCACGGCTGTCATAAATGCAGACATGGGCGCATTTATGACAGCCGTAAATGTGCCTGCTTCTGCTTCCGGGGGTGTAGTCTGGCCCGCAACATAAAAAGGTTGGGAACCCCTGCTCTACAGTACAGTGGAACCTCAGTCAATGTAATTAATGTATACTGTACTCCGGGATATTTCTTACATTGAAAATTACTTTAAACAAATTTCCCATAGGAATGCATTGAAAACTTAAACACTAATTGAAACATGGTTTCTCATAGAAATGCACTGAAAATCAATCTGTTCCAAAAAAAATTCTGTAATTTGCAACACAGAGTTGTACTATGCATATATGGTTTCATTGTTTGGAATAGGTGGGGGTCCCCACCATGGGAAAAATAACGGGCATTAATGTCAGGAACCAAAATCTTGCCCAAACCTATAAGGAAGTGGAATTCCTCCTATGGAAGGTCAGGCTTGTCCCTTCTTTGTTGTCTTTCTCGGGGCAGGCAAAGACCTTTCTCTTCAGACAGGCCTTTTCTCAGTAAGAGGAGGTATAAAAATAAATGGAGCTGCTGGATTTAAAAAAAACAACATTTTAATACTGTTTGTTTTAATATGGTAAGTGACATTGGGTCCTTTTGACAACAGTAATTTTTGTTGTTGTTGTTCAGTCACATAGTCGAGTCCGACCCTTTGCAATCCCATGGACTATTACATGCCAGGCACCCCTATCCTCCACCATCCCCCTCAACCCGCCCCTCTGTGCCCATTGCATCAACAATACCATCTAGCCATCTCATTCTCTGCCGCACCCTTCCTCTTTTGCCCTCGACCTTTCCCAGCATCAAGGCTTTCTCAAGTGAATCCTCTCTTCTCATTTGATGTCCAAAGTACTTTAGCTTCATCTTCAATATTTGACCTTCCAAGGAGCAGTCGGGGTTGATTTCTTCTAAGATTGACCTGTTTGTTTTCCTCGCTGTCCAGGTTACAAGGTACAAGGTAGTAAACACCATTTCATTCCATTGCAAAAAGCATATATGGTAAAGAGCATTGTCCTATTTGTTCTCTTTGCTGTCCAGGGTACTCTTAAAATTCTCCTCCGGCAGCACATTTGAAAGGCGACTATTCTTCTGCACTCAGCTTTCGTTATGGTCCAGCTCTCACAACCATACATTACTACCAGGAATACCATTGCTTTGACAATGCGGACTTTAGTTTGCAAGGTGATGTCTCTACTTTTAATTATGTTCCCCAGGTTTCTCATAGCTTGTCCCCCAAGAATTACTCACCTTTTTATTTCATGGCTGCAATCCCCATCTGCAGTGATTTTGGATCCTAAGATTGTAAAGTCTGTCACTGCTTCTACTTCTTCCCCATCTATTTTCCAGGGACTGATAGGGCCTGTTGCCATTTCCTTGATGTTGAGTCTCAAGCCAGCTTTTGCACTCTCTTCTTTCAACCTAAGCAAGAGCTTCTTCAGGTCTTCTTCACTTTCTGCCATTAGGGTAGTATCATCTGCATATCTCAAGTTGTTGATGTTTCTCCCAGCAATTTTGAACCCAAATTGTGATTCTTCCAACCCTGCATTGTGCATTATGTACTCTGCATATAGGTTGAAGAAGAAGGGTGACAAAATGCAGCCTTGTCTTACTCCTTTTCCTATTCCAAACCTCTCCGTCATTCCGCATCCCGTCCTAACTGTTGCTTCTTGACTCCTGTACAGATTTCTCATGAGACATATAAGGTGTTCTGGTATTCCCATTTCTTTAATTACTTGCCATATTTTATTGTGGTCCACACAGTCAAAGGCCTTGGCGTAGTCAATGAAACAGAAGTAGACTTGTTTCTGGTATTCCTTTGTTTTCTCCATGATCCAACATATGTTGGCAATGTGGACTCTAGTTCCCCTGCCTCTTCGGAACCCAGCCTGCACTTCTGTTAATTCTTTCACCACAAGCTGCTAAAGCCTATCCTGTATTATCTTGAGCATGAGTGATGCCTTGAAATAAATAAACCTTTTGTGCATTCTGTTTTTACCATGCCAATTTTATTATTTCATTTGATGAAAAGCATTATAATTGCTATATAATGCTTAATCACCAAACTTAAGAAAAAGAATTCAATTCAAACCAAATCAATGAAGTACAAAATTCTGGACCTCTTATGTCCAGATTTACCACAGAGAAGCTTTTACTTCATCAGTCACAACTTTTCCATCTAAGAACTGCTAGCTTTTGTGTATTTTTAGTTCATATTCCAAAACACACAGCAAGCTATCACCTCAAACTGTATAGAAGTTTAAATATGGAATTTCCTTGTTTAGTGAACATATTAAATGTTACAAAAGTTCATGCACTATCTGACTATAAGCTGTGTGAAGAGACAACCACCTTTCAGCCCTTTTCATGTTTCTTCATTTCATTGCTATCAGGAAACCATTCACAACTGCAACCTTAAACAATGTTATGCAGTAATTATGACTAGATGACAAAGAAATGTGAACAATTACTGAGCCTGTTTTGAAACCCTATACTAATAAAGTCATTAGATGCTGCCCTTGCCATGATCCTTCTGAAAGCTTCTGAAGTTACAAGAACACACATCATTGTTTGTAAGAACAATTGCTGCTGGCAGAATGCAAACCTTAAGTTTAACCATGCTGCAAATTGATCTTGACATTCTGTTAAGACCGCCACTAAAATCAAAAGCAAAGGAGAAAAGGAGAAAATGAGTGGGTGGGATGTAATCAGGAAACAGAAGGGTTCCCTTCTCACCTTATCTTCTCTGCTTCTTCTACAAAACAAACCATAAATGAACCCATATACTTGCTTGGTTTCTGCAAAATCTTTATATTTTAACACATTTATTGGTCTTCTAACCTGGGCAGTGTTAAGTGTCCTGTGTCACCAATGAAAGTAGACTAGACCAGATGTTTAAAATATATTGGATGAAACCTTATTGCTCAGCATAATAAATTGTAATTAGAATAGACTCGTTGCGTGAATGAAATATATGGAGGAAATGACTCACAGATTCCCCACTGATTCAATAGGCCTACTCTAGTTGTGATTTAAGCAGCAGGATTTCCACCATTATCAATAATTAAAAATAATTTTTGCCATAGCTCTAACTAAAGTCTAATAAGGGACTATAACCTATAGTCAACAGACCCAACTCTTTTGCAATCTACTGAATGTTTTATACCATAAGAAGTATACAGCAATGAGAGTGGATAAGTGATAGTTAATCTCATTATTACATTTCTCATGTCCCTAAATTGTTATAAAGATTATAAATACAAACCCATTGCCCAGGTTTGGGGTTGATATGTCCTCACACAAGTAGCAGAAACTTTGATTTAAAGGTTTTAGAGCAATGGACTGGAGGGCAGGGCAAGGAAGAAGTCAGCTTTCTAAATACCACCTCTGGATCCAGCCAGATGGTCCCCGTGACTATCTGTCTGTCCTTCTTGACAGACAGTCCACTTTGTGTGCTTTCATGGTGATACTAGACACACCCATTCATCCTTGTATATTACATGATATATCTTGTATACATAGAAATAAGTATAGAAATAAAACATTCCAACTGATTTGTTTTTTAAATCCTGAGTATCTGGGAGGCTCAACTAAAAATAAAAAAATAAAATCATAAAGTCTATATCTGCCCAGAGTGACATTTAAGTCAGATGAGTAGTTTTTATTTATTTATTTTTATTTATTGGACATACCTTGGCAATATAGAAATGGCATGAATAAATGAATGAACTTTCATATACGCTACCCCATTTCAGAATACTCCATGCTAAAAAAACCAGACTCAAAATGCTTGTTTAGAATATCTCTGTACCATTTGAAAATATCCTACAGATTTCTGCAACAAATGAGAGGCTGATATGATGAACATGGACTATTTTCTTGTAGTAGTGTAATCAAATGCCTAACAATCATGGAGAAGTGAAAATTTTATTCTAACATTCAAAGTGAATGTGTATTAAATTTTTCACAACATTGGAAAGAGAAAAATGCAACTGGTATATCATATTGATTGCTATATATTTTGCCAGGACGTGTTTGCTACTTTTATAATACCAATTTAATTTGTTCATTTTATATATCACAACAGTACTTTACATTTTTGTCACACTAATTCTCTGTCCCCTAGCAGCCTCTGGAAGTATATAGGACCAGAGGAGTAGTAATCACATGGAACAGTATTTACTCTTCCTTTCGACTCCTTGTGTCCTTCCCTAAATCTGATTTCACTAAAACACTAAATCCGAAATGCAATGGCGATATAATGCTAGTACGATTGAATGATCCTCCCAAAGCCTAAAAACCAGAGCTATGCATAAATTAGTTCTCAGCTCCTTGGAGGGGCAGGTTATTTAGTATATAGAGGACTGCAGTATTAAAATCAGAATGTTCTTGGCTAATTCCCCTCTTAATTTCAGAAGTCAGGTCTTGGATTACTGTTCTGTTTAGGCAAATAAGACTACTGTCTCAAGGACAGAAATTTGCTTTAAGATTAGATATTATGCTAACACAGAAGCAAGACTTAAGGTTCATTCTTATATCCTTGTATGTATAGTATCTTGTAAGTATAGTATCTGGAAGTCGTAAGGACAATGACTGCAATTCTTTCCACATCTTGGAGAGGTGGAACATTTTATGCAAAGAAGTAACCTGGAGGAGCCCCTCAAATTTGTCATTCTAGAAAATTAAAAGAGCAATATTGGAATAAGCCACACCACTAGATCAATGTTTGATGATATGATCCTTACTATTTTGTGAAGCCAACTTGAAAGTGTAATTATATGAGAGCAAAAATAAGTATTTTCTGATTGCAATATTGCTCTCCACTTAGGTTACCAATGGATAGCAAAAATGTTAATTTTTTTCCAAAGAAATTGTTGCAAATTGTTCAACAGTGATTGGTGCCCATTCATTTTGTTTGTAGTTGTCTGTTTTATGGGCTGAATTTCATTTTTAGCTGGTGATTTCCAAATTGTTTTGTCATGATTTATACTATTTTAAAAATGTTCCATATGTCTATGGATGTCACTAACTGAGCAATGCTACAACCAACAGATAACTTCTTTTTAATTACCATGTTTTCCATTTGCTACTGCTCCTACTGTTTTACAGATCAGTAACTGAGTTTGCCTTCTCTCACATGATATATTTTTACCACCCATAATGTACTGCATTATCTTTCAGTAATGGATATACAGTAAAAACCCTACTTATGAAAAAAGGCTGTTCCGTAGGCTTTTGCTTAAATTGGTTTTTTATGTAACTCGAAGCAAACCCATAGGAAAAATGAAATTTTTATGTAAATCAAAGCAAACCCATAGGGAAATGAATTTTTACGTAACTCGAAGCAAACCCATAGGAAAAGAATCTTTATGTAACTCAAAGCAAACCCATAGGAAATCGTGTAAATTGGGACATAGTTTTAGCACAAAATCATTATGTAAGTTGAATTTTATGTAACTCGAGGCATATGTAAGTTGGAGGTTTACTGTATATATAATGGCTTGGGACAGAAAATTTTCCTTCCTTCCTGCTGTCCTCAGCCTTTCCTGAACAATGTACAGTAACCTCGCTTAACAAATTTAATGCGTTCTCCTGGACCTTTTGTACTATGAAAAATTTGTAAAGCGAATTTCCTATAGGAATGTGTTGAATGCAATTTCCCATAGGAATGCATTTAAAACCAAAATTTGTTAACCGAATGTTTCCCATAGGAATGCACAGAAAACCAATTAATCTGTTCTGGAAAAAAATTGTTAGGTGAGCCACTATTTTCTATTTTGTTATGCGATTTTTGCGTTTAATGAACCATTTGTTAAGCAAGATTCCACTGTAGGACGAAACAGTGGGGTTGCTGTAGAAAAGACATCTTCTTTGTTTTAGACTCCAAACTAACACTATTGATCATCAGTAAAATAACTTAACTTGAACTCTCTTGATATTGCTGGTATAATAGCTCTGTATTAAATTCTTGCTAATATGTTAACAGATATTTGTAGATATACATAACAAAGTCAGATTAACTATCACAACTGTATACTGAAGTCTGTCTTAGAAACATAATAGTTTAACTTTACCCCAGCCATCAGGTTACTATTAAAGTGCTTTACATGTTTTTCCACAAAAAGCACCATAACTCTAGTTTGATCCTCTCTGAGTCCTCTGTGACACGTGCCCTGATTTAATGAGTAAATATGTATTGCTAGATATAAATTTAGAATTACAGCTATCTCATTTATACAACCATTTGAAAATCTCACCGCTACATGTTAGTTCCTTTATCATAAGCTGATAGCAAAACAAAGAATACAAGCTTAAACATCTTATTGTATTTTACAATCAGGATCTGGAATAAGTGAGAATAACCCTAAACCCTTAAGGAAGTTCTTTACTTAGTGAGTCTAAAGTGTCATAAGGAGTTAATAGGGCACAGCTGTACAGACTCTTTCTAACAAGCAGTTTCTGTAGCTTTGGTCACCACAGGTGTCTCTGTAACCTGCAAACTCTTATAACTAGTGTATCAAAGTTGTGCTTCTTAATAGACTTCTTTAGTTAAACACAACAAAGCAATGACATGCCCAGTGATTGTTAGTCATAAAAAAACTCTCTCAAACAGAGTGTTTCAAAAGAAAGTTCGGTTTCACTTACCAGTGATAACTTTCGTTCTTCGAGTATATAGTTTGTGAATACACACTCATGGGTTATGCGCCTGCGCAGAACAGCCGATCGGAGGCTTGAAAAGCTATTGGTCAAAAGTTTTGGCGGTAAGACCGCCCACCGTACCGCCCACCCTGAGGCGCCCGCGCGCCATTTTACCTCAGTTCCATACTTAAGCCAAGCACAGGATAAACCAACTGATCTCATCCGTGCAGCTCAAGAGGGGAGGCAGGGTGGGTAGTGTGTATTCACAAACTATATACTCGAAGAACGAAAGTTATCACTGGTAAGTGAAACCGAACTTTCTCCTTCGTATAGTTTGTGAATCCACACTCATGGGAGATTAGCAAGCTCACACTTACTTGGTCGGTGGGCAGTCGGATGAGATGATCCCACGATGAGCTGAAGAACCCGTAGGTGGACCCGTCAGGGGCGTTGAGTCCGGAGCCCTCTGGTGAGGACGACACGGCCAAGCCTGGCGTCCGCAGTGGCTCTGGTGTCCACCCTGTAGTGCTGGACAAATGTGGAAGGTCTGGACCAGGTGGCAGCCTTACATATGTCCTCAAGCGGTGTGCCCTCCAGAAAGGCAGTGGATGTGGCAACCGCCCTGGTGGAATGCGCCCTGACATGCGGTGGAGGTGGCAGTGAAGCTGACTCGTAGGCCAGGTAGATGGTAGAGGTGATCCATTTGGAGAACCTTTGAGCAGAGATGGGTTCACCCTTGGACTTTCCCCCATAAGCCACAAAGAGGCGTTGTGACTTCCTGAACTCTCTAGTCCTGCTGGTGTAAAACAATAAAGCTCGTTTCACATCCAGCGTGTGCCAAGTCCTTTCTTGGGCGTTAGTGGGGTTCTGGAAGAAGGTTGGCAAGGAGATAGTTTGTGCCATGTGAAACTTGGAGACCACCTTGGGTAGAAAGGTGATGTCCGCTTGGAGGACGACGCGGTCGTTGAAGAACTGGAGAAAAGGTGCGTCTGCTCGCAGGGCAACCAGCTCACCAGCTCGTCGTGCAGACGTGATGGCCACCAGGAATGCTGTCTTCCATGTGAGGAGACGAACATCGGCGGTAGCCAAGGGCTCGAAGGGGGTCCTGGTGAGCGCGTTGAGAACGGTGGACAGTGACCATTGAGCCGTCGGTGTCCGGGCCGGCGGAAAAGCGTTCTTTAGTCCCTTGAGGAAGCGCTTTACCGTTTGGTCGCGGAAGGCCCCGGAAGCGGGCGAGCCAGCAGGAGAGTGCGCTACCACTGCTGCGAGATGCACTCGGATGGAGGTGATGCTGAGGCCAGACTCCGCCAGCTGGAGGAGGTAGGTTAAAATGTCCTGCAGTCCCACCTGGGTGGGGGGCGTTTGCCGGGCGGCCAGGAAAGCACAAAAACGCCTGTATTTGGAAGCGTAGGACTTCCTTGTGGAAGGGCGCCGCGCTAGTTCAAGGATCCTGGCCAGTCTGGGGTTATCCTCCACGCGGTGAGGTGGAGGCTGGGCAGGTCCGAATGGTGCAGCTGGCCCTGCTCCATTTGGAGGAGTGTCGGTGATTCCGGCAGTGTGCGATACTGTGACGACATGCGCAACAGTAGCGGAAACCAGGGTTGGCGCGGCCACGCCGGTGCCACCAGAATTGCATTGGCTCTGTGTTGGTGCATCCTGGTGAGTACCTTCTGGACCAGCGGAAACGGAGGAAAGGCATAGAGATAGTCCTGATCCCACCGTTTCATGAAGGCATCGCCCTCGGAGTTCGGTCCGATGCCTGCTCTGGAGCAGTACCTGCTGAGTTTCTTGTTGGACTCCGATGCAAAGAGGTCGATGCTCGGCGTCCCCCAGACCTGGCACAGGGACTGGAACACTCCGTCGTCCAGCTCCCATTCGTGGGTCGTCGAGGTGAGACGGCTCAGGTGGTCTGCCAAGACATTCAGTGTGCCCTGAATGTGCACTCCAATTGGGAAAATGTGCCTCTCCAGGCACCATTCCCACAACTGCACTGCAAGGTACAAGAGGGTGGTGGACCGTGTTCCTCCCTGCTTGTTGAGGTACGCCACCGCCGTGGTATTGTCCGAGGCCACTTGAACCGCCTTGCCGGTGAGCAGAGTCTCGAAGGAGCGCAGGGCCTTCCAAATGGCCAGCAGCTCCAAGTAATTTATGTGGTGCACCGTTTCGTGCGGTGCCCAGGCGTCGTTGACCGTGAGAGTCCCGCAAGCAGCGCCCCAGCCGAGGTTGCTCGCGTCGGTCAGTATCTGCAGTGAAGGTTGCGGGGGGTAGAAACTCTTCCCCGTGGCCACGTTGAGTGGTGTGGACCACCACAGCAGTTGGTCCCTCAGTTCTGGAGATGGTGTCAACCGTTTGCATTGGCTCTCCCGAAGTGCGTCGAACTCGTGAAGGAGCCACGATTGCAGGGACCTGAATTTCAATTTGGCATGGGGGATCACTGCCGTCGTTGAGGCCATCAGGCCTAGAAGTCTCTGAGCCTTCTTCGCCCGGATGCACGGTTTCGTGCGCAGTTCGCTCACCCCCTGCGCAATGTCCCGTAAGCGTTTCTGGGGGGCGTAGGCTCTCGTAATGAGCGAGTCGAGTACCGCTCCAATGTACTCGACGCGCTGGGAGGGAGTCAACTTCGACTTGGTGAAGTTGATCCTGAGGCCGAGACTCTCCATGAGGTGAACCGTGTATTGTGTGTCCCGAACGGCCGACGATTTGGTGGGGGAGACGATCAACCAATCGTCGATGTATGGGAGGACCCTGATGCCCCGTTGGCGGAGGAATGCAGCCACCGGAGCCATGCATTTGGTGAAGACCCGCGGTGCCGTGGCCAGACCGAACGGTAGGCATCGGTACTGGTACACGGAATGGTCGATACGGAAGCGGAGAAACCGTCTGTGTTCCTCGAGGATGGAGACGTGGAAGTAGGCATCCTTGAGGTCTATGACTGTGAACCAGTCCCCTTTGTTGATGAGGGGGAGGACGGTCTGTAGGGTCACCATCCGGAACTTCCTGGTGTGGATGCATTTGTTCAGGCGGCGTAGGTCCAGGATAGGGCGAAGGCCTCCGTCCTTCTTCTGGACCACGAAGTACCTCGAGTAGAAGCCGTTGTCCCAGTCGGACGGTGCTACCCGCTCGATGGCTCCCTTGGAGAGAAGGGTTGCTATTTCTTCCTCCAAATGGGGGGACGAGGTGGTGAGACGATGTCTTCCTACTCGAGGCACCCGCACGAACTCGATGGCGTAGCCAGAGGACAAGATCTTTAAGACCCACTGGTCGTCCGTGATGCCCGACCATGCCTGGAGGAAGTTCCGGAGGGGGAGGTACGGGATGTGGAGCGAGAGAGACTCGGCCGTCGCAGCTTCAAACGCGGGGCTTGGGCCTCGCGGTCGAACGCTTGTCCTGTCCGTAGGGCCGGTAGCGGGGTTTGTGTTGTCGCCGCTGTTTATAGGAGCTGGATCTAGGCTGCTCCGCCGGTCCCTGCTGCTGTGGGTTGCCCTGGAACCGCCGTGTGAAGGGCTGGAACCTCGGCCTGGTGGAAGTTGCCGGCGTGGTGAGCCCCAGGAACTTCGCCGTGGAACTGGTCTGGCGCATCTCATTCAGGACCTTATCGGTGTCCTGACCGAAGAGGCCCTGCCCGTCGAAGGGAAACTCCTCGATGAGCTTTTTCATAGCGTCATCGAGGGAGGTGTCCCTGAGCCAAGCATGGCGACGGAGGTAGATTGCGGAGGCCATGTCTTTTGCCGCATAATCGTTGATATGCCGGGCAGTGCGCATCAACTGCTCGGCGACGAAGTCCCCCTCGGCGGCCAGCGCGTCAATCCTCTTCTGGGCATCTGCGGGCAGTTTAGCCGTCTCAACCTTCACCTGCTCCCAGAGGTGAGATTGGTACAGGCCCATGGCGGCCGAATAGTTTGCGGCCCGAAAGAATAGGGAACCGGTGGCGTAAAACTTACGCCCCACCGCGTCCAATTTCTTTCCCTCCGGCGTCGACGGGACCGGGAATCCGCTGGTGGCCGTCCTATGCTGGAAGGCCTTGACCACCAGGGAATTCGGCAGGGGGTGCGCCTGCAAGAACTCGACGTTCTCGTCCAGGACCCGGTACATGCTGTCGAGCCTGGACGAAACGGAGTGTGCCGCCAAAGGTTTCTTCCACGTCGTCCTCGCCGTGGTCATCATGGAGGGGAGCATGGTTATGTGGACCGGTCGCACGGCACGCCTGTCGAGCTTCGCGGTCATCTGATCCTCACCCTCCAACGGCGGCTGGTCGACCTTCAGGTTGAGGGCGGTGCCGAGCCTCGTGAGCATGGCGGTCAGTGAGCGCTGGTCCTCACCACGCGGTGGGTCCACCGAGCCGATGGCTTGTTCCGGCGTGCGCTCGGCGTCGACGTCTCCCTCGTCCTCCTCCGACGACGAGCTGGACTCATCGGAGGACGAGGGAGGCAGTCTTTCGTCCACGTCCGGACCGCGCCAGTACGGCCTGGGCGGGCCGGCGGGATGGGCGTCCACCGCATCAACGTCCGGACCACACCATGACGGGTTGGGTGGGCCGGCGGAGCGGGTACTCGACCCACGGGAGGTCGGTGGGGCCGCGGCAGAGCCGGGATGCCCGGGGCTTGCGGTGGTCGGAACCGGAGCCGCAGAGGCCGCAGGCGTGGAGGTCTGGAACCTGGTCGCAAACGACGCCATGACCTGAAACATCTCTCGGACGAGGGCCATCTGAGACGCGTCCGAGTCCGCTGGCGGTGGAGCTCCGGTGGCCGGCGGGATGGTGGCCCACGAAACGGTGGGAGCCGAAACGGTGGCCGGCGTCGGTGTCGGCGAAACGGTCGTCGAAACGGTGACGACCGCCTCGTCCGTCGGTGTTCTGGGCCGTGGAGAGACGGAGGCCTGCCTCGGCGAGGAGTTTCTGCCCCGAGGAGGAGAGGAGAGCACCTGAGGTGGGCGAGCTGGAGCCCCAGCCCTGCGTCCTTTCTCAGGTGACCCGGAAGACGACCGTCCTCCCCAGATGGAGGATCCCGGAGAAGGACATCGGGCAGTCGAGAACGGCGGAGAAGGCCCGGGAGAGGCGGGTGTGCGCGGAGTGGGGGGAAGCGACCGTCTCTTCTCCGACCCACGCTTGCGCTTCTTCTCACCGTTCTTGTCCTTCTTCTTCTTCTTCCTCATCGGAAGCACGGAGGAAGAGGCCGGCGGTGGTTGAGCGGCAGCGGCGGCCGTGGAGGCGGACGCGGCGGGAGCCAGAGCGAGCTCCATCAGGTGAGCCTTGAGGCGATTGCTTCGGTTCTGCACCGCGAGGCGCGTAAACTTTTTGCAATGCGGGCAAGACTGGCTCTGATGCGACTCTCCCAAACAAAAGAGGCACAGGCTGTGTCCGTCGGAAGCCGGAAACTTCTTAAGGCAAGCCGTGCACTGTTTAAACGCTGCAGCCATCAACCGCGGAAAAAATTCTTCCAGTGGAAGTTTCTGGAGACGAGTACCCCGAAGGGCCGACCAGCCGCCACCCCCTTGAGGGGGGAGACGGTGATCGATGCGAAAAATTGGCTACTGAATCCACTCAAGAGAAGAGACAGAGCCGGGGTGGCGATCCTGCCCGGAGGACAAGATCACCGAGAAAAATTGAGATTTGCCAAAAAGACTTTCCCTCAGAAGGGCGAAAAAATTGAGGAAGCTCTCAACGATCGTCCTGCTGCTACGGCGGAAAGAAGAGAACTGGGGTAAAATGGCGCGCGGGCGCCTCAGGGTGGGCGGTACGGTGGGCGGTCTTACCGCCAAAACTTTTGACCAATAGCTTTTCAAGCCTCCGATCGGCTGTTCTGCGCAGGCGCATAACCCATGAGTGTGGATTCACAAACTATACGAAGGAGAAACTACATCACAATTTTTTGTCATCACAAAATAAAAGAAACTGGAGAATTAAACAAAGAGTAGAACAATATAACAGCAGGTAGTTGATTGAACTTAGCCACTGCAGATGGTTGAGAAAAAGTGTTTCCTTTGACATCAAGTTATTGGATGAATAGAAAAGAGGGGACTTTTTACTTCTAGTGAACAGCAGAAGTATATGATTTATCCCAATCTCTTTTTCATAGTTTTGCCATATTAAAAGCATAGATGCTTCATTAATGCCTCATTTTGAAACTACTTTTTACACATCTCCCAGCGATATTCAAGACAGATAAAGTATGTGAGCAATGGGGGTGAAATGCAAACTATGATTAGGTTAAACATATGTTACATGGGCAAAGAGGAAAAAATGTCCATGCCACTGAAATATAATCTAATGGAGAAGTAATACCATAAGTAGTAGTTATTAATAATGTCTTTAAATCAATGACAAAGACTTTATATTTTAAGACTGACCACCATCAAAAGTCTCTTAAGTACTATAAATGTACACTGTAAAGCTAGAGCAGACAATATTTGAAATAATGTTATAGCAAAAGAGCATGATATACATATTCCAGGAATTACAGAAATAATTTTAGTCAGTAAAAATTGCTGGCAGAAAACTGAATGCAATAGAAGGCCTCTCATCATTTGAAGGAAGAGTTAGAACTCTTGTCTGTACATATTGTGATAAATCTACATGATTTTATTCCTTTGCTTGACAAAAATAATTCATATTAAATCCAGTGTAGTTACACTTTATGCTTTTCACATCCCAATAAATGGCTTA
Organism: Bradypodion pumilum; assembly: GCA_035047305.1. Lineage (NCBI taxonomy): Eukaryota > Metazoa > Chordata > Lepidosauria > Squamata > Chamaeleonidae > Bradypodion > Bradypodion pumilum. The sequence goes on from JAWDJD010000004.1 coordinate 95,199,967, forward strand.
CATGAGTTGCACACAGGTAACCTTATAACTACTGTTCATGAGATTATATGGTTAGCTATTACTAACAGATGGTGAAAGAATTCTTCTGGATCATGAAAAAGTGGCTGTGGAGGTAATGATTCTTCCTATACTACACTTGCAAATCCACAAAAGATAGTCTAAACCAGTGGTTCCCAACATGAGGCCCATGCCCCACAGGGGGACTTCAATACCCAGAAGCCTAAGTCAGTACATTGGCAGATCAGTGCTTTGGGGAACTGAAGTCCAAAAACCAAAGGTTGGGAAACACTGGTCTAAACATTTCTTCAGACTGTTAGGATCAAGTAATACACCACATATTTTACAGATGACACTGTATGCAAAATACTATTCATTTCATCCCACAGTAGCAAGCACTTGCATTTCAAAACCCTCAAACACTAAAACCCCCACATTCATTTCCTCTGAAACTTTCTTGTACCTTCTTGTAATTGTCCCTGTGCTCATTTTCAAAGTGTGGATTCTTCTGCAGCCAACATGGTAGCCATACCTGTCAACCTTCCCGGATTGGCTGGGATTTCCCATTTTTCGGCGCCAATTTGCGCCATTTCCCCCGGAGCTGCCAAAACCCCGGAATTTGGCAGCGGGGGGAAAGAGGTACTGTGCATCCCTTCTGCGCAAGTTGCCTTCTACGCATGCGTAGAAGGCTTTTATGTTTGCGTAGAACCCTTTTACGCTTGCGTAGAACCCTTCTACGCTTGCATAGAACCCTTCTACGCTTGCATAGAAGGCTACGCATGCGTAGAAGGCGACTTGCGCAGAACCGTTCTGCACAGGTCCTGTATTGTCCGGAGCCGCGGTTGACAGGTATGATAGTAGCATTCACACTTCTAGTAAGAACACAAATCATGCACGGTATGGAAAAAGTCGATAAGGAAAAACTGTTTTCCCTATTGCACAACACTAGAACTAGGGGACACTCCATGAAACTTTTGGGTGCTAGTTCTCAAACAAATAAGAGAAAGTACTTTTTCACCCAGAGGATCACTGGTCTATGGAACTCCATGCCAGAAGAAGTGGTGACAGCTGTCAGTCTTGACAGCTTTAAGAAAGAATTAGACAAGTTCATGGAGGACAAGGGTATCAATGGCTATAATTATGGATACCTAAGGAGAGATAGGCAGGATATCTCTCAATGCCATTTCCAGGGAATCCTAAGCAGGAAAAGGCATCTGTTTGAGAATACCCTGAAGCAAATGGTGAGCCACTGTGTGAGACAGAATGCTGGACTAGATGGGCTGTGGCCTGTTCCAGCAAGGATGTTCTTATGTACTCCATGCAACCACAATTTGCTCCAAGTCCCAGGAACAAATTATTATGTTTTCCAATGCCTTCACCTGGATATGGTGATGACACTCCAAAGCAGGCATGACCTAGCATTTCTTTCACTTGTCCTATTGTTTATGCTTTCTCTCAGCCTTCTAGTCCCAGGAGAGAGAAGACTGTTAGGCAAGTGAGATGTGAGTAATAGATGCACAGTGCATATATCCTGACAATTTAGTCTATAGCTAAAATCCTGATATATCAGTAAACCATCAATATAAATAGCAACATATAAGAAATGCTGTCTGAAAGGGAACGATTTAAATTAGGAATTTTTGGTAGCAATAGAAAAGTATAATCTTCTAATAATGGAGGGTCGGGCAGCACTACAAAATTCTCCACCCTGATTTAAGTAAGCACTGTACTACAGACACAGATTATAGATACACAAAGGATCTCAGAATCTCATATCAATTCAATATTCGATTTAAAAACACGTACCTTGCTCTGTTTGCTTCTTTTGTCATATCCCAAGCCCAGGTTATAAAGTTCTGACTAAGATAGGAAACAATAGACTCGGCACAAAGCATTTGAGAACAGAAGACATTGGTTAGCACACTTTCATCATGGTGGAGGTAGACAGCAAGCAGCTTTCTCTGAAAAATAGGAATCAATATATTAGTATCATGTCTGGATTTTACTGTAGCAAATGCACAATATTGTTTGAAAAGCAAATGTACTTTACAATTCACCCTGTTCAAATGTTTTGGAAACATCCCATTGATTCTAGTAACGTATACAGTACTTCTGAAAATCTCATATATAGCTGGTTCTACCATAGAAATAATTCTTCTGTTTAATGATGCCTACACAAATACAAATACTTTATAAAATATAAATTATTTTGCTCTTGCAGTCAAGAACAAATAGCCAAAGTCATGTTTTTAGTGTTTATTATTTTAATTATCTAAAAATAAAAACCAAGTACATATTTTAAATTCTAAGAAGAAAGTTTATAGTTGTATCTTTTTATGGTCAACAAAAAATAATTAAGACTATTTTCACTTTGAACAGTTATAAAACTCAACACATGGATACTGTTTCCAATTGTACCTCTGGCATTTCTTGTAATGCCTAGCTCCTTTTGTTTATGGATACATGGTAAATGTGTATACTACAAACATCATATAATGTATCCCCTGGAATCAAATACTTGTTGTAATCATGATTCAAAGCAACATAGAAGCAACATTTCTACTTATCTTAATTTCTGATCATCCAAATTGCTTCCCAGACTACTTACACAAAATTAAACTGTGTGGCCTAATATATTTATCTCATAATACTACATCTTTCCCCCCAACTTTATTTTAGAAATGAAATTATAGTAAACTTAACCCCAAAGTGTGCTGATTCAAAATAATTTAAAAACACAACATATGCTGCTCATAAACTGTACACTAGACAGAAGGACTCCAGTGTCATAGTAATATTAGTTTAGTTTAGTTTAGTTTATTCAATTTATACCCCGCCCTATTCAGCACGTGGCTGACTCAGGGCGGCTAACAACATATAAACGACCCCAAGGTAACCCAAGGGGTTTACATACAGGATACAAAATTCAGAGTACAATAATAAATACAATATTCAAAAATACAACATAGCCAAAGACCCAGCTACAATATTAGTTTTGTAGGGGACATTCCACCTAAATTTTAGAACAACAATAATGGGAACATAAAAATTCAGAACAATAAGATAAGATAAGAAATCAACTCTCTACATATTGGCTCACATTCTTTGGATTAAACTAGAAAAAGTTACTATCCCGTTTAAAAAACCATCAAGCAAAGTAATGGAAGAAGAGTGGATTGTTCCACCACGCTGATCATGGAAGAGTAGAAGTACAGTGCAACCCTGGGGTTACGGACACTTCAGGTAATGGAAAACTCGACTTACAGAAAGAAATCCATTGAAAATAATGCCTCAGTTTACAGAATTCTTTTGGAATGTTTTTAATGCATTCCTATGGGAAACAGCACAATGCATTCCTATGGGCGCTTCACGATAAGGAATTTTCACTATAAGGAAAACCCTGCAGAACAGATTAATTCCATAACCCGGGGTTTTTCTGTATCTTCTTTTATATCTCCTACGGAAACCTTGCTGGCAGAGGAAAGAGAATGATTGTGTACATGAAATTCCACATACACACTATAGAAATTCTACCCCACCTATGACTGCCAAACAAATTGATAAATAACAAGTCCATCTAAAATATCTCACATCTAAATAGAGATATACAATAATAAGTAACAAGTATTTCATGAAAACTATTCTTTCTTCTTTACATAGTGAAATCTGCTTTCAGAAGACACAGTAATAGTTAGCTGAGCTTGTAGACTTCCCAATTTTTTTGCCTCTGCAACATTTGCACCCATGGATAACTATTAATAAAAGTGAGATAAGTTTCAAAAACAGCTTTGCGAATACAGCAAACATGAGACTGCTTGAAAAATCAAAAAGGTTTCCCCAAACCCAGAGTAGTTCTTTTAATGCAATTAACTAGCTACAAAATGCCAGTTAAAAATAAATGTGATAAATTCACAGAGAGTTATGTTATAACAATTCAGTTGTTCTAAATCATCAAAAGAATAGGGGGTTTGGGAAAGACCTTAAAATCTATGTTGAAAAGTACAGAACATTTGAACAGTAGACTTTAGAAAAGGGATTAGACATTTACATTAATGTTTGTCTGCTTTAATTTAAAAAGTGATTCAAAACCAAGTACACATGCACCAAGAAAGACCACCAATAAGCCTAACATGGACAGTTCCATATAAGTGCAGCCAACAATGTTGACTGAAACTAAACTTGAAAATCCAGGGCACTAATGCACAATATCAGGCAATAAAACAGCATCTCTCTGGTGATATTTAATTTAAAAAAGAAGAAAGAGACTGGAGAAGATCAGGCACTGTCTGTTTTGGAGGATCAGCCATTCTGCATTTCAAAGCACGGATCCCTGCAATATCCAGGTTACTGTGCTAGAATCTCCACTATTATATAGCAGTTGTAAGAGAGGGAGGGCAAAGATGTGTTTACTCAGTGATTAGGGCCTTAGAATAAGCCGCTAGCTCCTAGAGAGACAGCTCACCACTTATTCATTTGGCCAATTCACAAAGCCTAGAAAGATTAAACATCCATGCTGAGAAGACAAGCGAATGCAGACGGTGAAAAAGAAATAAAAATTCTTTAAAAACTCTTGGATGACTTCATTATTTTTTCCACAAGGAAACTTTAGGAAAGTGTTTAGTTAGAGAAAAACCCACATTGACCTCTCCCTAAACCCTTAATCTTTCCTTTGTGGTGGGACTGCTTTGTGGTAAGCGGATGGCTTTGCTCTCCTCTTTTCACTGGGAGCAGAGGAAAAAAGGCTCTTGAGAAACTCCTTTCGTCCCAAAGAAACAACCCCATGAAACTGTTAAATATAAGATTCCATGTGAATGAACCTTCCAAAATATGTACAGTTTAAAGCTAAGAGTTGGGGCCAAATACTGGAAAACAAGGCAGGTGCACATTTTAGTGTATGCAAACAGTGTTTTGTCTAAAAACATTTAACCACCATAATTAGTGGATAGAAATGCCTTTTGCATTCCAAATTCATGAAGCTATATTTTGCTATTTCTGGGTTCAGCTGATTGAATTTGGACATGTTATATACGGTACAAAGGAGAATCACATTTAATCTTTTAGCTAAAAGTAACAAAATAAAACAATGCAACAATGACCATACAATGTTTGGAGGAAATGCTTGCCACCTAATCAAAAACAACTCTCAAATTTATCAGTATTAGTAATACTTCCACGTTAATTATGCAAGCAATATATATCAGAATGATAAGTATACAGAATGATATTTCTGTATGATACCTAATACAGTGGTACCCTGTATAACGAGTGCATCATATAACGGAAAATTCATATAATGAAGCATTTTGGCGTTATCCCGCATAACAAATTTTTTTTGTTATGCGGAGTATCACCAATATGATTCGCATAACGAAAAATTCATATAACGAAGAGCTCCGTGGAACAGAGCTTTTTCGTTATACAGCGTACTAATGTACCAAGAATCTTGCAATTGCTTTCAGGATAAATTTCCTTTCCTTCTGAAACACAGTAAAATTGACCTGAAACTCAAAACGGCTTTCTCTAAAGTACACTACAATTAAATGATAAGTATATAAGAAGCAGGTGTGGGGCACCGGGGATGTGGTGACCCCCGCCTGCTGGCTGATATAGCAATATCACTCCCTCGTTCTTTGGGGTAATTTTTGTTGCATTTTTAATTGGGTTTTTAATGCTTTTTAAGTTTTTAGATTGTGGTATTGAGTTTAATGTTGTAAGCTGCCCAGAGTTGTTCCGAGTTGGGTGGCTATATAAATTGGAAAAATAAATAAATAATAATAAAGAAAAAAGTTTGGGATGAAACAGCAGTAAAATTGTAAAAAAAAGAGAAAATGCCTCAGTCAAAATGGTGAATGAATAGGGATAGCTATTAGTGAGCGAAGGCCATCAGTGTCCTTATAGTATTAAGATAATAGGAGCTTTATCCTTTTAGATCCTCCTCTGTGAGAGGAAGTGAAGTAACAAGATTACAAAAAGGGCATTATCTGGAAAAAGTATTATTTGGAAGTGACACCACTCCTTAATTCTAAGGAAAGATTTTCTTAAAGTATCTGGGATAGGTCCCAAAATACAGATTTCCTACAGCGGGATTTGGTTGGCTAACTTTTGAAAATCCAAGTAGAGCTGGAACTTTGAAGTTGTGAAAAGGCAGCAAGAACATAGCTCCATTTTTTTTTCTTTTTAGCAAATTCCATTTAATAAAAAAAGTAACTGAGAAAATGTTATTTTCCATCAGTTACATATCAGATATTTGTCATCATTTTCACAGTATTTACTTCTTTAGTGCATATTTTCAGCCAGTAGTCTCACTCCAGAAGGGATTCTCATTTTTTCCTTTCTTTCACATAACAAATATGCTAATATGTGTGATATAGAATATATGATACAATACACACGATGCCCCTCAACCTGTACTAAGGAGGACCTTATGCTGGCAAGAGAAAATTCTGTTGCTATGGTCCGATGTCATCTAGCCCTTTTAATTCCTTTTTGTTTTAGATACAGTATGTTAATCTTAACTTTGTATGTTATTATATGCTAGTGGTGCCTCTGACACGACTAAAGAAAAGATATAGAATAGAGGCAAATATCCCTTAATACTAAGAAGCTAATTGCTTCTGAATGTTGGCAAATCTCATTAGAAATGATAAACTATTCTTGTATCTGGTACAAATTTTATATTGTATTTTATGCTAACGTTTTTTCAATCAGACTTAAGGAAACAAAAGTCTAAAAGAGTAAGTGGTATTGACATAGTATTTAGCCATCAGACCAACATATTTTCAGGCAGAATATGAAGAGGTTAACTAAATAACTTTAATATCAAATCTTGATACTACTTGTGATCAAAATAACCAACTAATTTTGGGGTACAAAAATTGGAAGACTTATTGCAGGACATCTGTATCTCGACCAACAATATGCGGTTAGATCCAAGTTGTTCTATGGAAGTCACATTACATAATGGGTAAATGAAATAACGATTGTTCCATTAATAATGATTAAGGTATAAAAACTTTAAGTTGGAGCTACAATGAATTCACCTTTCCCATGTGTATTTGAAAAATGTAAAGGTCAGCATTTAGCACCTGAAATTCCATATGTTGTTGTTGCTCAAAATTAATTACTTCAAACATTTAAATAAGACTACAGGTAACAGTGTAATTTCATACAAGGGGGAATAATCTGATTAAGTTATTGATCCCTAACAGCTGTTGAAATCAGGCTTTCTCTCTTACAATCCACAGTTGGTTAAAATAACATAATTTACCTATTTTGAATGTAAAATATACTGTTTATGGGCAGGTTATGTGATATCTGTGTCATCTGTATGTAACGCATAACCAAGAATCTAGAAATAAAAACTGGAGAATGGAAGATCACACAATAAAATAGATGACATAGTACTTCTCTCATCATATTACCTCCCATAAATTTGTACACTAAGATGTCAAAATAATTGTATGCAGAAAAATCCTAAAGAATCATTGGGCAAAATCTTATTGCAAAACTTTGCAGCAGGTGCAACTTTGATCAAACATCACAAACCTTTAATTTATACTAATTAAAATCTTACTCCCTCCCCATTTTAGGTTCCATGTCTCCCTCAGATTCCCTTTTGCCCTGGGGAAGATTTTGGGATCCTTGGGATGGAGGAGAGAAACCTTTAAAAGTCAAAAGCTGCTGCCAAATTGGCACCAGTGGTGGTCCCAATCCAATCCTGGTAGTGATGATCCTAGAGCTGATTAATGGAAAATAACCTTTCTCTGCTGTGATGTTGAGCATCCACATTTCTGAACTTTAGAAACTAAAATTCTATTTATGCATCTAGTGAAGGGGTTCTCAACCTACAGCCCGTGGGCTCGTCCCGGCTCATGGCACCATTCGATGTGGCCCACATCATCCCCACTGCCACCACAAGAAGCGGGCATGTTTGCGACATCCGTAAATGCATCTGTGGCAATCATAAATGTGTTTATGACAGCTGTGGATGTATTTTATGGCAGTATTTATGGCGGGGGAACCACCAGTCTAGCCCACTCAGCTGTCTGAGAGGGCGTGGTCCAGCCCACGTCTTTAAAAGGCTGAGAACCCCTGATCTAGTGTGTTTGTAATCAATGTGCTTAGAGAGAAGCTACTAGCCCTCCTCTTTTTGTTATCAAGTCTCTCACATGGAAAGTAACATTTTTTGAAGAGAAGGAACTCTTGCTTGCATTTAGACTCTAAAAGCACACATGAACTTTAGACTAGCGTTTCCCAAACTATGCTCTGCAGAACACTGGCGGACTTCAATTCCCAGAAGCCTAAGTCAGTTCCCCAAAACACTGATCAGCCAATGTACTGACTTAGACTTCTGGGAATTGAAGTCCACCAGTATTTATTGCGGAACATAGTTTGGGAAACACTGCTCTAGACAATCGATGTTGTCATTCACATGCAGAGTCTATAAATGACATGATGCTCTCCACATGGGAAAATGATGATGGAGAGAGGACAAGGACTAGGTATACACCTGCAGGACTGGCATCAGAAATTTCCAGGCCTGGTACCCCCACACACACACACACACACACATTTTGGCTACGCCTTTGGGGTTTCCTGTGCATGCGTCATGTTTGCACATGCACAGATCACTGGTTTCCTGGCGCCACCACGCCCACGTGGTTTCCTGCGCATGCGTCGTTTGTTTGCACATGTGCAGATCAGTGGTTTTCCGGCATCGCCAGGGCCCCGTCATCTCCGGGCCTGGGACGGGGGACGGGAGTCCTGATGGTCCCCCCCCCCCCAATGGCAGCCATGCACACCTGTAAGTATGCTGATAGATATCAGGGAAATAAAGACTCAACATTGTTTGTGTGACTGGAAATTTTATATCTCTTGCCTACGATTGGAAGGTTTATATACATGGTTGTCTGTTTTCTTATTAAATAGGTGTATCAAGTATTTGACTTTTAATATAGAATGATATAGAAATATAGAATGTATAAAAGCATTTATGTGCCAGGCAAGGTAGCCTGGATGCAGCTGTATAGTACAACAGCATTGTATGTTTACAGACTCATCTCTTTCTTTTGTATGTTGTGGTTTTCATTTTGGGAATGAACATTCAGAGTTATGGGTTTGTACAAAGACTTTAGAATCAAAACTCCTAAATTTTGCTCAGAAGCAACAGGCAGAGACAGGATAGGAGACTTGCATCTTCTTTAAAGCAAATTACTGTAAAAATGAAACCTCTGCTTAATAAGAAAACAGACAACCGTGTTTACAAACCTTCCAATCGTAGCCTAGATAGAGAAAATTTCCAATCACACTAACAATGTTGAGTCTTTATTTCCCTGATAGCTATCAGCATGCCTACAGGTGTGTATGTAGTCCTTGTCCTCTCCATCATCATTTTCTCCATGTGGAGAGCATCATGTCATGTATAGGCTCTGCATGTGAATGACAACATCAATTGTCTAGAGCAGCGTTTCCCAAACTATGTTCCATAGAAAACTGGTGGACTTCAATTCCCAGAAGCCTAAGTCAGTACATTGGCTGATCAGTGCTTTTGGAAGTTGAAGTCCACCAATGTTCCATGGAGTATAGTTTGGGAAACGCTGCTCTAGAGCTCATGTGTGCTTGTAGAGTCTACATGCAAGCAAGAGTTCCTTCTCTTCAGAAATGTTGCTTTCCAGGTAAAAGAAGTAATAACAAAAGGAAGAAATTTAAACATATAACTTACACTGCTACCTACCTAACTATCTTGGCCTGGAGCTGGAAAAACAGATGAACAATAATCTTAGTAAAAATACTAGCAATAACAAAATTCAAATAAAACCAAACATAGTTAATATATAAAAGCACCTTAAAGTGCAGTTAAAAGTGCATCAATTAAAAAGATAATAGCATATAAGCAGTTAAAAGAACCTTCAGCCTAGCTAAAATTTCAACAGACTATCTGAATAAGAAGGGTTTATATGTTACGCAAAATATATTTCTTCATATTTACAGGGGGGAAGCTGCCCCCCAACACAAAGGATAATATGTACAAAGAAACCAGTTCTCACTTTATTGCTGATGTTGAGTTCAAACCTAATGTCTTTTGCTTAGACAACAGTAAAATTCCCTAAGAAAAGGACGTCTACAAGCACTCTTGGTTGCGAAGTGCTCTCAAATTAAATCAGTTTGAAGTGGTTTTCATTAAGATGGATTGAGTGTAGCATCGTGAGAAACACTTTATCAAATGTAGTGTTTTACTTAGTGATTAACTATATGCCAGTTGATGAAGCCCCCCAAATCCTTTGTAATCCCACCACTCCAATAAACATTTAATGAGCATATAAGTTCAAAAAGCCTAGCAGAGGATTTAAACCTTCAATCTTGTTTTTATTTACTCTTCCAACTCAATTTCTCACTTGAAGTTAAGAATGCTATTGCTTGAAGCTCATCTGTTGCCCTGGTAAAATTAACTGCTATCCACAGTAAAATTAAAATATATTATTCTAGATTTCAGTTATTTTAGAGTATAGATGGTTAGTTTAATATATTATTTAATAAGTTACTTGATATTAATTTAGCAACCTATATAAATTAAAGAAATTGGCAACTCGGCTGTTCTTCTATATTTAATCCTCCTTCTAGAAACAAAATAAGATAGTAAGATATGTTTTCTGGTTATATACAGTTTTAATGACTGGTCCAAGAAACTTCATTCAAATAAAATCCACACTGAAAATATTAAATATTATGTTAAATAATCAATTTGTGATGCATATTGTACTCTTTAGACTGCAGTCCTACAGAGTTACTTGCTAAGAGTATCCCCTGTTAATATTATTGTTCTGAAACTGTAGCATATTGCAATTGTTTTTATTTAAAAGTATTCACATTCAAGATATTAACAGTACATTTGTATTTTTCTGGTAAGATACTGGCTTTGTCAAGCAGCTAAGACATAGCTTAAATGAGAGAATAAACAAACAATGAATTCAGAGAGACCCACTTCCAAGGAAAGCATATCACATTGGGAATTTATATTAGCATAACATAATTGGAATAACATTTAGAGGTAAATTTCCACAAGTTAAGAAATTACTGTAGACATTATTTATTGTGCACTGAGTTGCACACAATGGATAATCTCTACAGTAATTTGTTAACTCAAGGCAAATCACGTCCAAACATTATGCCATTTGCATGCTCGTGATTATAACTAACAGGTTTTAGGTCATAATATTTACTCTTAATTTCAGAATAATGCAATGTAACTCATGGATGTTACATCAGTTTCAACGGATCGTATACCAATGGGCTATAAATGGGTGGACATTATTTATTTGCTTCAGAAGTTATATAGCAAGGGCGCCCAAACTACGGCCCACGGGCACAATTAGGCCCATGCATATCATTAATGCGGCCCATGGTGAGTACCCGGGCTCACCGCGGACTGCCCCTCCACCTGCCCCCACTGCCTGACATCAGCAGTGGCGGTGATCACGCTTTGTCCCGGCTGCTTCAAGCAGCCTCTGGCCCAGTCCCATCCCCTCTGCAGCCTTTGCCAAAGCCGATCACCGCATTGGGGAAATTTTCAGAGCCTCCTCCGTTTCAAAATCTGCAGCGCTAGGAGAGCCCCCTGGCACACCTGGGATGATGTCAGTGCAGCATGCCAGGTTTACTCTTCTAGCACTGCGGATTTTGAAACAGAGGAGGCTCCAAAAATTTCACCAACGCAGTGATCGTCTTTGGCAAAGGTTGCAGAGGGGATGGGACCGAGCCAGAGGCTGCTCAGAGCAGCCAGGACAAAGTGTGATCGCCACCGCTGTCAAAACTGTCAGCAGTTTGAGCAGCCCGCCTCCGGCCCCCGCAGCTATGCGTCAGGGGCAGGACCGGCCAACGAAAAAAGGTTTGGGCACCACTGTTAGATAGGGAAAACCAATTGCTTGTGTGCATCTTGTTTCACCAGTTATCTTCTTTCAAACATAGTATATTACCAAATAATTTCAAAGAGTGTGGAACTTGGAAACTAAGAGACATCTTAATACTGTGTATGAAATCATGTGTGTATTTTCTATATGGCAACAAAGACCCATTAGACATAAACAAGTTTCTTTTATTCATTTAGTAGAATTTTTTTTGTATATCACCACACACTTTGTACTATTTCATCTCCTTAAAATTGGCACTGCTGCTCTGGCACTGTGGAAGCTACTGGACAGAAACTACTTGAGATATTGTGCATGCATTGCTTATTTAAAAGGGGTTGTATATCCAAGTGATGTCTCTTCATTGATGGAAGGTTCATTAATCCATTAGACGCTTCTTTTAGGAGAATGGAAAATGAGACAATTTTGGTCATACCTCTTCACTGCTTGTAGCATCTTTTTACTATTTCAAATCTTTCAGAGGACATTTGGAAGAAGGCATTAACAGCGACATAGAATCTTTGAAAAGTAACTCGTTCCCTTTTGTACTAACAGAATCTTCTATTAGATCAGAGAACTTTCTGTCAGTGGCAGGTGACCAAGAGAATAGTACAAAAGGTCCAATGGTGAAACCATAGAAATAGCAGCACAAATTTTAAACTATTAGAATAATCAAGAATTGAGAAGGGATATTATACAAAGATTCTTTTCATCAAGTAATGTAGTGTTAAAGGTGTACTTACATCTCGAGCTTTCCCATAGAAGGCCTCTTGAAAAGCAGCCTCTAATGACCCAATAAAAAATACTGGATGGCAGTCACCGTATCTGTTTAAAAATCGAAAGTGTTTCAATCAATTCTCTCTCTCTTTATACAGGTACACACAGATATACAGTACAGTGATACCTCATACAACGATTTTAATCCGTTCCACAGGGCTAGTTGTTGTACGAATTTTCCCTATGGGATGCATGTACAACAATTTTTTTCGCTAAGTGGTTTTTCCCATTGAAAAATTGTTGTATGATTTTTTTCATAGGGAAAATAGTTATGCGGGACCCCATTTCCCCCAAAAAGCTAATTGTTATATGATTTTGTTGCTATATGGGGCAATTGTTGTATGAGGTTCCACTGTATTTTAAAAATATTTTTAAATATTGTATTTGCAGCCTTTAAACATCCAAAAGCTCAGTCAACACACACAAAAATGTGCATAAACACACATTTAATGACATGTAGCTTGCATCCCACGCAGGAATCTCCACAGGAGATTTGCATATCCTAAGAATAAACAGTTCCGAGGAGTTAAGAACAGGAAGATTATCGCCATGATGATAGCCAATATCCGGAATGGATATGGCACTTGAAGAAGAAGACACTAGGAAAAAGACTACTTCTTTCCTTTTTGCAGCCAAGACAGGAAAGGCAGCTCACTTCTGACAGCTGGGTTGCAATCATATGCAACTGTCTGAAAGACCTCCCTGCAAACAGAGAACTAAATGCACACTTGAGAACATCACACCCAATATAAGCTACCTGGGATGTTGGGTCTATTCTAGACACTGCTGTTCTGTCTGTATGGTCCTCCATCTTTGATACTATACTTAGCTTTTTTTAATTATATGGAAAAAATATCACTAAGTTCAGTGCTCCTTTATATATTTAGAGGTTTTCCTCCATAACAGTCATATCATGGAAAGGAATGTGGACTATCGTGAGAGGCAGCAATACAGCACCTAAGAGATATACATTCTTATCTACAGACTCCCACTTTCTCTATACGTATACTGTTTAAGCACCTATCCTATGTCACACCAAGACATATTCCTTTCAAAGAGATTCAAGCATGCCAGTTCATTCCTCCCTTTGGTTCTAGCTAGAGTATTCATATCACATTCACATGCTGATAATAACATAAGAACATAAGAACAGCCTTGCTGGAACAGGCCACAGCCCATCCAGTCCAACATTCTGTCTCACACAATGGCTCACCATTTGCTTCAGGGTATTCTCAAGCAGAGGCCTTCACCTACTTAGGATTCCCTGGAAATGGCATTGAGATATATACTGTCTATCTCTCCAACCCAGAGGTTGTCCTTAGGTATCCATAATTATAGCCATTGATACCCTTGTCCTCCATGAACTTGTCTAATCCTTTCTTAAAGCTGTCAAGATTGACAGCTGTCACCACTTCTTCTGGCAGGGAGTTCCATAGACCAGTGATCCTCTGGGTGAAAAAGTACTTTCTCTTATTTGTTTGAGAACTAGTACCCAAAAGTTTCATGGAGTGTCCCCTAGTTCTAGTATTATGCGATAGGGAAAACAGTTTTTCCTTATCTACTTTGTCCACACCGTGCATGATTTTATAAACTTCAATCAGGTCACCTCTTAGACGCCGTCGTTCAAGAGTGAAGAGTCCCAACCGTTGCAGCCTCAGATGGTAAGGGAGGTGTTCCAGTCCCCTAATCATTCCGTTTAGAGCCAAAGAGCCAGCACTGTCTGCATGTGCAGACGTTTCCCTGGTCATGTGGCAGACATGCCTAGACACTGGAGTGCATGGAACACAGTTACCTTCCCACCGAAGCGGTACCTAATCATTCTGGTTGCCCTCCTCTGCACTTTTTCCAGCTCCATAATATCAGTATTATATACACAGTATTCCAGATGGGGCCTCACCACAGATTTATAGAGAGGCAAAATGACACTTGCTGACTTATTTTCTATACCCTTCCTTATTTTCTATACCCTTCCTAATGATCCCTAGCATTGAGTTTGCTTTTTTCACTGCTGAGGCACACTGGGTTGACACCTTCATTGAGCTGTCCACCATGTGCTGAACAACAGTTCACCCAGTCTATGTGAGGGTAATTGAACTCCCCCATTATAACCAGGCTTCCCTTCTTGGATGCCTCCTTTACAACATTCTCCAACTGCCAGTCTCCCTCAGGGGTTTGGGTCGGAGGCCGATAGTATATGCCTACTGTTAGACCATCCTTGTGGCCTGGTACTCTTACCCACAGAATTTCTAATGGTGACTCCAGATCACCTAGATATTCCAATATGTATGATTTTATCACTTCTTTGACATACAAAGCTACACCACCTCCCGTTTGCCCCTTCCTATCCTTCCTGTACAGTTTGCAGCATGGGAAAGCTGTATCCCATTGGTTATCATCTGTCCACCAGGTTTCAGTGATGCCAATAATATCAATATTTTTATCTATTGCTAACTATTCCAGCTCCCCTATTTTGTTCCGGAGGCTTCTGGCATTTACATACAAGCATTTATATATGCTTTTCTGATACAGTCTTTTGAGTCCAGTTGCATTGATAAATTCATTAAACATTTTTTTTAAAAAAATCACTGACATATTCCCCCTGGAAATGCTGGAAAATGTATGTATGCAGACTGTTGGAAATCTCCCAGAAACATTTAAACTATAAAATGAGTGACAGTTGAATGCTAATTTGAAACAGTTTCAGAATGTCCACATATTACTTCCATCCTTGCTATAGAACAAGGGTTCTTAACCTTTTTATGCTGTGGCCTGACCACGCCCCCCAGAAGTAGGCGCATTTACAGCTGTTGTAAATACGGCCACTTCTGTGTTTATGACAGTCGCGGGCATGTTTGCAACATGCAAGTGCGCATTTTACGGCTGAAGGAGGTGTCGTGGGCTACATTAAATGGTGCCGTGAGCCAGCCTGTGGGCTGTAGGGTGGGAACTCCTGCTATAGAAGGTGGTGGGAGAGTTTATGCAAAGTGCTATTACGTGATTATAGAAGTATAGGAACCAAACTCAGGGAAAAGTGGAAACCAAACTCAGGGCTTGAGAGCCTGAGAGATGACTGATGGGCAACCTGAAATTTCAGATGTAAGCTATGGAGAAATAGGCTACCTTTTACATGGCATGTAAAATTTCACCTAAAGAATTTGTAGATTCAGTTTTTGAACATTGTTATTTGTACATTTTCACCAAATGTGCTGTACAAGTTGCATATGATGGGCACATGAATCATGAATGCATAGATTGTACATAGTTTTAAACCTAACCTTGAAGAAAATTCTGCTGTAAATTGTAATAAGGCATCTCCTTCATTTTCAGCATTTTCTGGCACTAAAAAAAGAAAAATAGCACAATTATGCATTAATATTAACACACCTGCAAGAATTACAGTAGGAACTTTTTATTTGATAGTAAGAAAGTTACAATATTTGCTCATGTTAAACTGCAGGATTTCAGTCATAATGTCAAAATATTCCTTTTGCTACTTTTTAAATTATAAAACAGAAGTCCCCTGATGAAGAAACAAGTAATGAGAGTGAGCTTTTGGACAAATTGCTACACATTTATTGGAAGAGGAAGAAGATCAAAATGATCAGTTTTACATACAAAAGTGTTATTTTAATTGTATGGTTATAAAAATCATAGGAAATATTCTAATTACAATTGCTGAAGAATCACATAACCGTTTTAGATTCAGTATTCTTCTGAAATCAAGTACAATGGAACCTCATACAACAATTGCCCCATATAGCAGCAAAATCGCATAACAATTAGGTTTTGGGAAAAATATGGCATCCCGCATAACAATTTTCCCTATCGAAAAAACCATACAACAATTTTTCAATGGAAAAAAACACTTAACAAAAAAAAATTTGTTGTACGATGCATCCCATAGGAAAAATCGCTATACGATGCATGCATCGCATAACAATTGTTTTGTACAACAACGAGCCCCATGGAACGGATTAAAATCGTTGTATGAGGTACCACTTGTATTCATTTGCCCAAAATGCCTTAGGAGAGAAATGAATGAAATGAAGTAGGCCAGTATAATAGAGATGTGGTGTTTTAATCACAAAATTTTGATGATGCCAATTTTGCATTGCGAGAGGTTCCTTCCACTCCTCTGTAGATTTTTTTTTAAAAACACCAACAATATTCCTGAGAACACATAACAATTTGATTCCTTCTTATCTCTCTGTTTTTCTTCATGCAAGTGGTAGGGTAATTGTGAAAACTACATTTTATTTTCCCCAAGGAATCTCATAATTTCATGGGGTACTCCAATACTTTAACTTTATTTTTGAGTAATGTGAAGGGTGTTTGTCACAATAAAAGAGGATTATGGATAAAAGTAAGGATAAAAGAGGATTATGGATAATAGTAAGCTAGTGGTGCCTATCTCTTTTGGAAAAAAGATAAACAACATTCTCTTTGGCCTTTTCCAAAGCAGTACTTGGTAGTCACCATAAAAAAAGAATAGAAAAGAAATCTCATTCCATTAGCAAAGTAAAGAGGAGAGGTTGGAAAGAGAAATTATTAGTAATTGGTGTTACAATCAGTATGATCTAATGAGTAAATAATCTTCAAAGTCTCTAGCAACCTTGTCATAGAATACTTCTGAGGTTACAAAAATTCTCTTTATGCCAGACTGTAACAGGCTCCTCATTACCCTAAACCAGGGTCTCTCAAACCTGACTCTCCAGATGTTCTTGAACTTAAATTCTCAGAAGTCCTGATTAGCAGGACTTCCGTTTAGAGCCAAAGAGTCAGCACTGTCTGCATGTGCAGATGTTTCCCTGGTCATGTGGCAGGCATGCCTAGACACTGGAGTGCATGGAACACAGTTACCTTCCCACCGAAGCAGTACCTACTTATCTACTTGCAATTTCTTGCTTTCAAACTGCTAGGTTGGCAGAAGCTGGGACAGGGAGGGGAGCTCACTCTGTCATGCAGCACTCAGGTCTTGAACTGCTGATCTGCTGACTTTTTAGTCTTCAAGTTCAGCCTCTTAACCACTAAGGCACCACAGTCCTGGTATCAGACACTCAAATGTCTACCAAAAAGTAGTTTAATGGCAAAAGCTTACACTCTGCCATGACTAGATAACCATTTTGTTGTTTTTCAGAGCTTGGGGTCCTTAGGGTTCTGGAGAGTTCCAGAGACATGAAATAGGCCCCAGATGCACCAAACCTGCTCAGTCTCACATAAAACACTGCATTACTTACTCATTGGTGATTTCCTCAATGCAGATGATGCTACGCCAAACATCTCTCCATCATCCACTCCAAACTCTGTAGCATCTTCAAAGTCATCTCCATCACTGTCACTAACCATATGTACATCTGTGCATGGCTGAATTAATATAAACCATTGTTAGTCGTAAGACTAAACAACCTCTCATTTCAATAATTAATGTGCCCTTTCATGTTCTTAAACTGCAACCCCCAGAATCTTCCAAGAATCTCCTGAGCAGAATTCTGGAAGCTTCATCACACAAACACAAATCTAAATTTTGCCCACCTAGGAATTACCCTACTGGTTATTTTCCTCCAATTGTGACACACTTTCTTCAGCTCCTCTAGGCTTTGCCTTCTGCTGGTTTTTTTTCCCGGGGACCGTTAGTTCTTTGCAAGGTTCCTTCTACAGAACCACGGCAACAGCAAATTTACAACTTCCAGCATCCTTTGTGGCCAGTAAGGTTTAGGCAGGATTGACCAACGTTTTCACACTACAGGCCAGATCCAACCCCGATACACAGCTACACGGGCCAGAGGCGTGGTTCCTCCCACAGTTTCTGGTGCTTCCGGTTTCTGTGGCGGCAGATACAATCACAGCATTTTTGGGGCAGCCTCCACCACTTCCCATGGTGGCAGGAGGGAGGGTGGAGCAGTTTTGTAAGTTTTTGCCATGTTTTCACTGTGTTTGGCACTTCCTGTTTCAGTGGCAGCGGGCACAATCATGGCATTTTTGGCTGCTTTTGCAGCCTTCGCGGCTTCCCATGGGAGCAGGAAGGGAAGGTGAAGCAGTTTCGCTGCATTTTTGTGACATTTTGCCACATTTTCAGCACTTCTGGTGGCAGCAGGGAGCTTCCGGCAATGCCTAGGTGCTCATTATGGGCCAGATTAATTGGCATCATGGGCCATATTAGGCCCACAGGCCATAGAATGGGAACTCCTGGTTTAGGCCCCGTTGGTCTGACAGACCACAAGAGGCCAGACTGTACTGGGTACAGAAATGCTGGGCATCATAATTTCACTGCCCATTAGACTATATATAAAGTGTCTCCCAAAGAACTATGACTCCTAGGAAGCACTTCAGCAGCTTTATTTTTTAAAAAAATATTCTTTATTTTAAATTAACAATTTAAAGCTAAGACTAAAGGAGCCAGTGGGATTATGGCATTTGAACATACTTAACTTGAAAGCCTTTCTTTAAGGATCAAAACCCAAATGTTTCCAGATTTGCGTTTGTGAGCTAAAACTCCCAGAATTTTGCCTAGGAAACTTTTGAAGATTTCTAGGAGTTATCAACTAAAAACTTGAATCAGTGCACCCCTTTTAGTAGTTTCCTCATAAAGCCACTTAATTTGAACCCCCAAAAATCTGAAGCATATAGTTTGAATATTTTGTAGTAACTACTTAAGTAACAACAGCGTCTACTTAACTGAAAAACTATTAGTTCAAAATAACTAATACTGTGCAGTTTCAAATCGTATATAAGTATCAATAAAAGTTACAGTGGCTGGAAAACATTTTAGCAAGTAACGCATACTCTGTGACAAATTAACCCATTTTAATCCCCTGAGATTTTTTCAAGCCGACTACAATTTGGGCAATAGCCAAACAACAGTCAGAACATGCACAACGTAGTTTAGCTACCAGCTTCCGTTTCTACATCCTTTACTATGATATTCTATTTCCCATTTTCCCTCCACTGTTTTATTTCTTGTCACCCCAAATAACATACTGTATCACTATACTGTATCACGCATTATGCAAGTGAAAGATTCATTTTTATCGACAGTAACTGAAAGGAGAAATTTCATTTCCAAGAGGGATAAACAGTATATTGATGGGGCTTACCTCTTCTGGCTGCTCCCTGGTTTGTGCTGGTGAAGATCTTCTTCCAACCGTAAGTCGGTGGCAAGGATAAGAGATCCCTGAAGCTGCTAGAGTCATCTATAAATAAGATACATAGGTGTGGTGACTACCTGATTTTCTAATTTGGGATGACGAAATTTCTTTCAGTGACCTAAATCATACTGTGGTAAGCCTGAACTAAATGAACTAAGATTTTTTAAAAAAAACAGGGCAGGGAATTTAAGTGCTTCCGAACAACATTTTGGTTATGTAAAACGGAATTTGTAGAAAGTCTCTGTATCATTGCAATATTTAGAATAACAACATAAATAACTGTGTGCCGTCAAGTCTATTCTGACTTATGGTGACCCTTTCCAGTGTTTTCTAGGTAGAAAATATACAAGTGAAAGAAGAAAGTGACAAAGGAGGATTGCAATTGAATATTAAGAAGATAAAATCAAGACTACAAAAGAAATACAATGAAGAAATTGAAACTGAAACAGGGGAATTGAAAGACTGTATTGGGGAACTGTATACGGTTCAATCATCAATCCGAATGAAGCATGCAAACAGAAATCAGACTAGGAACAAGATACTCTACACTCTTGTATTCCTGATCACTATGTATGGGTATGAAAGCTGGACAGTCAAGAAAGATAAAGGGGGGGGGATATTTGTTTAATATATGGTGCTGGTGGATCATTTTATGGATACACTGGACTGCCATAAAGGTGAATGAGTGGGTCCTACAGCAAATCAAGGCTGAACTATATCTGGAGGCAAAAATGTTGAAACTGAGGCTGTCATAATAAGAAGGCAAGGTTCTCTGGAAAAGTCAAAAATGTTGGGAAAGGTTATAGGCAGCAGGGAAAAAAATAAAATATGAGATGTATTGACCTAGTAAAGTAAGCGACAGGCTTGAACTTACAAGAGTGGTGTATAGGGATGCCATATTTCCCTCTCACAAAAATGGAACAGGTGCTCAAAAGCCAGTCGTATCCGATTCTAGGGTTTAGTGCTCATCTGTTTCAAAGCTGAAGAGCCAGCGCTCCTGTCAACTTTTTGCCTCCGACCAGGCGAAAGCCCCACAGCCACGCTCATGTTGCTGGAAGGCACTTCCCCCCAGCTTTACTCTGGTGAAAGGGGGGAAAGAAAGCCTGCTGGCTGGGGAAAGAGGCTCCTCCACCCCCGAACTCCAGGAGAGAGGCGGGAGAGAAAGAAAGAGTTGACAGGAGGGGGGAGGAAAAAACCCTCCCGAACGCCTGGAGTTGGCACCTCCCTTGCTGTGTTCATGCGACAGGCATGATTAGACACCAGAGTGCACAGAACGCTGTTTACCTCCCCCCCCCCCACTCCAAGCGGTCCCTATTTGTCTACTTGCAGTTTCTTGCTTTTGAATTGCTAGGTTGGCAGCAGCTGGGGAAAAGACGACTGGAGCTCTTTCCACATCTGCTGCTCACAGACGCCACCTGCTGGTGATTCAATAGAATTGCCACTCTAAGATTTAAAAAAGGCACAACATTCTTTCTTTTGAAACCAAGCTTGGTTTCAAAAGCGGGAAATATCAATGTTTTTAATGAGACCAGCAGGACAGTTTCAACCCGTGAAATTCCCAGGTTTCCGTTATGTATGATACCTCTAGTTGTGTAGGGCTGTTGAGGAGAAGACATTTTGAAGATCACTCATTTATAAGGTCACCTGAGTCAGAGAAAACTTGATGGCAAACAACCGCACAAAAAAAGTACTTGCTCCTTCAGAGGAGAATAAACTCAACTAAAGCAGGTTGCATACATGTGTCTATTAGTTATGCCCACTAGCAGGATGCAATCAGTGTAGATCTTATTAAAGAATTGCTATTAGTTAAGTCAACTTAGGCATTTGTTGTTGTACACTGACTAGATAGTATAAAAATGCAGTTGGATTTTGATGCAAGTCTTCTCAATGAAGAAGTATCCATGCAAACAGATCCTCATAGGAGGAAAAATAACAAGTTATTAAAACTGAAGTCACAAAAAGTGAAGTAGACCATGTCATAAACCATTTATTACAGTGAATTTCAAATGGTTTCAAATTCCTTGTTTAAAAGATGAAAAGACCTATCTTCCAGGTCACTCTGGTGGCTAATCCAAAGCCTTGCAAATATGCTAGAAACACTTAATTTTTTTCCTTCATGTCAGAGTATTTTTAATCACTTACTGCATGTGATAGAATTCATAAAAGCCTTAATTTGCTTCAGGTTAAAGCAAGCCGATTAAATGTGCTAGCTAACTAAGTGAGTGTTGACCTGCCTGGACTAGCCTGATGCCACATTCTTGTAGCAAGGTTAAATAACAGTTTAGTCACAATTTTAAAATCACAGAGTTAACAAGAAATGACTATTTTGGGATAAATGAAGTATTAAAGCAGACATTCAGGTCAAGCTCAATTATCAGCAAAACTTTCATACATAACATGGGACCTAGACTCGCCTTATCACATACTTCATTCAGTATACTATGGAATCTAGTAGCAGAAAAAAGCATGTCTCATGAGTTTTATATTTTATTGATCAATTAAAACATTTTACTCAGCCTTTTGGTCTCCAGAGTAGCTGGCAACATATTTGATAAACATTGTAACAAAAATTACAATAAGATGGATAGTCAAACTCTAGATAACTATAATTAAAATAATAATTACGTCAATTCCAACTTGTACTGATCTTTTCAAGGGTTTTCTAAACATAGAGTATTGTAACTGCTATTTAAAAGAGAGGTACTTACCATATTTTTCAGACCATAAGATGCACCTGACCATAAGACGCACCCAGTTTTTAGAGCAGGAAAACAAGAAAAATATTCTAAACCAAATAGTACTGTATTTGCACCACCAACCAGTGGTGGTGCTGCAGGGGAAATGGGTGGGCAAGCCAATTGCACTGAGGCAAGAAGCGATGCTCTAGCCTAGCCTCTTGCTCTCCCTGCAACCAGCAAGCATGGCTTCCCCCTCCATTTTGACCACATGGAGCAGGGACAAAAGCAAGAAAGGTAAATTAAACCCTTTCTTTTTATGCACAGATTTGACTTCCCACTGAAATGCATTTGGAACATACAAACAAAAAAGCTTTAGAATGCTGTACAAGAAATTGATTTCCAATGCATTTAAATGGGAAATTGTGATTTGCGCCCTCTTGTGGCCACCTGTGATAATGGCCCGCTGAACATATATTTTTCTTTCCCTGGCTCTTCTTTCACTGGCCCGGAACAGCTGTGGTGGTAGTGGTGGAGGTCTTCGGCCAGCCGCGGCTGTTGTAAAATATCCTTTTACAACAGCCTTGCTGGACAGCATTCGGACTATAAGACGCACCCTCATTTCCCCCCCCACACACACACACACGTTTGCGGGGGGGGAGTGCATCTTATGGCCCGAAAAATACAGTACAGTACTTCTCATTGAACATTTATAGCAGGAGTTGTCAACCTTTTTAAGCCGGGTGCCCGGTCATGCTCCTTCAGACAGCTTCAGGGGCCAGATGGCCATTTTGCCCTTCCTCCACCACCACATGGCACTTCCTGGTGTGGTGGAAGCATTGGGGGCCACATGAAATGGTTCCGCAGGCTGCACCCAACCCATGGGCCGCAGGTTGAGAATCCCTGATTTATAGGATTCCACTGAAAGTGTGCTACAGCAAAGAAAGGAATAGTATGTTCTCCTTGTTACCAAAACTCTTCCCCCTCAAGAGCCATATATAAATGCTAAGACCATGTGTTATTTATTAGAAGTGAAATTAATGAGATAATTTCATATACAGTATGTTTAAAATTCAATTGTAAAGCAGCAGGCAATTACTGAATGTCAGTGATCTCTAGGTTACAGCACATGGGTCACTGATGGTCCATGATGGTACTGCACGTGACCTATGGAAGACTACATCTGATTGCTGCATTTTGTAGACATATACAGTTGTAGAACGCTGAGAACATCAGCATCTGTTCTATATACAGTAATACCTCATACAACGTCCAAACTTTGTTCCACAAGTTAGGACGTTGTATGAATTCCGACTTTGTATGAGGCATGCAAAATCCAAGCTACGATATCTCATACAACGTCCAAATTATTGTCACCGATGCTTTGTATAACATCATTCCCATAGAGATACATTGCACAAACTGCAGGGCAAAGTCAAAGAAACACAGGAAACTGACAACTTTAAAAGGGGCCTTCAGCTCAACAACTTAAACAGGATTTAGCAAGGAGTGGGCTCAAAAACCACGTCGGAGCCCAACTCCAAGTCCTCAGGATCATCACCAGAGCAGAGCAACTAATAATAATAATAATAATAATAATAATAATAATAATAATAATAATAATAATAATAATAATAATAATAATAATAATAATAATAATAATAATAATAATGATGATGATGATGATGATGATGATGATGATGATGATGATGATGATGATGATGATGATGATGATGATGATGATGATGATGATGATGATGATGATGATGATTTAAATACCGCAATTCTCTACCTTTGCAGTTTTTTTTGTTGTTGTTCAGTCGCACAGTCGATTCCGACCCTTTGCAACCCTATAGAACATCGTCCTCCAGGGATCTCTATCCTCTGGGACACCGGAGGAGCAGCCGACAAGCCTCACCGCGACTCTCCCGGGCCCCCACCATCGGCCCGGGGTGGGAGTCAGCTGCAGCTACCGGCCCCGCCTCCCTCCGGCCCTGCCTTGACTGGAGGGATAAGAGAACGCCGGAGGAGCAGCCGACAAGCCTCGCCGTGACTCTCCCGGGCCCCCGCCATCGACCCGGGGTGGGAGTCAGCTGTGGCCAGCGGCCCCGCCTCCCTCCAGCCCTGCCTCACCTCGCCTCCAGCAACACCAGGGTTTGGAGGCCCCACGGAGCTCGACCGGCAGCCGGCCGGAGGAGGCGGGGAAGAAAGAACTCACTGAAGAGGCAAGCCCCAAGTGCGGGGAAGGAAAAAACCCCGGCGGGCAGGTCCCCGCGGCTCGGCCAGCAAGCCCAGGCTGCGGAAAGGAAAGTGTTACGCTTTCAAGCGGGGGCCAAGGCACTTGAAAGAGAAAAAAACAAAAAAACAAAAAAAACACCTAAATAATTAAATAATTAAAATAAATAAACCATTAATAAACAAAAAACACAAAAAAAAACCGTTCAAAAACAAACCAAAACCCCAAAAGAAATTAAACCAGCCAACTTACCAGCAGACATCCTTCCTCCATGATGGCCGGAACTGAAATGAGGAAAGAAAGAGACTACTTACCGGAAGAAGCGCCACCCAGAGGCCAGTAGAGAAAAAACAGTCAAAGCATAAGAAATACTCAACAGCCCCACCCAGAGGCCACAAGAGAAAAAACAGTCAAAAACATAACATTGCATCACACATTCACACAAATCACAAACAAATCACACAATAATAAAATAAAAACGTTTCTAAAATACTGTGTGGAGTTTTCACTCAAACCCCCCCCCCCCAAATATATATTTATATTTAAATATATATTTAAAAACAGTTTAAAAACAGTTTAAAAACATTGAATGTAAAAATAAGTACTTTCACATTTTTAAAATTATTATCCAAGATACAACTATTTTTAAAAAAATCACCAAACATTATTTGGTTAAATAAAATATATCATCCTTTCCTCTTTTTTAATCCACAAAAACAAACCCCAAAAAAATCTGATCACACTTTATAACAGCCCGTGTGCATAAATAAACATTTTAAAAATCGCAATTATAGACTAACCTCATTTGTACAAACATTAACAAAAGAAAAACCTTCCAACACAATTTAAAGCAGCCCGGCACCGCCGGGCAAACTATGCTAGTGTTACAATAAAGGTGATTTATTACAATGGTATTAAGGCAAGCTTTCTTATACTTCCCAGGAAATTTTCATCTCTTCTTCCTTTAGCACAACTACAAGGAAGTGTTGAGAAGCTTAACTATATCTTCTGGTGTAATTAAAACACAAGAAAATGCAGTTACAGTGGAACCTCGGTTAACAAATGGCTTGGTTAACATAAAAATCGAATAACAATAGGAAATCCATAGAAAATAGTGGCTCAGTTTATGGATTTTTTTTTTTTGAATGGATCAATTGGTTTTCAATGCATTCCTATGGGAAACCGTGTTTTAGTTAAAGTATTTTGGTTTTCAGTGCATTCTTATGGAAAATTGCATTCAATGCATTCCTATGGGAAATTCTGTTTAAGCAATTTTTGCTGTAAGAAACGTCCCAGAGAACGCATTAATCACGTTAACCAAGGTCCCACTGTAAATCATGGCTTGTTAAAAAAGCTAAACCCATGAGGTCATTTTGTTGTACAGAAACATGGTTAAGGGTCATTAACTGTGATTAATTGAAACAGGAAGGAAAATCTTCAGAGTTCCTCATAGTTGTACTAGAGGAGGAAAGTGTAAAGTATATTAGTTTGAAGAGAGACCATGGCTCATCACCCTGGTGGCTAACCTTGGCACTCCAGCTGTTCTTGGACTTCAATTACCAAAGCTCAAATCAGCACTCCTGCTGATCAGGGCTTCTGGAAATTGAAGTTCCAAAACAGCTGGAGTGCCAAGGTTAGCCATCACTAGCTTATCATAACACCCAAATTCCATGATTTTTTCCCAAGTTTGAACAATGTCTTGATTTTTCCCCTCTACTGTACTTTGTAAGATGACTAGCATAATGTCATTAAGAATTAATTGCTTTAACCTTTCCACAGGAAATGAACTCATTTTATTTTAAAAAATGAATACATGATATATCACACATTTATTTTTTTTATTTGGAACACTAGCCAGGGGGAGAGAGGAAGATCACTAGGGAAAGGTGTGTTCACGTTCCAGTAACACCAACACATACTTGATCCTCCCATAAAGTGCTGCAGAGATAATTACTGCTGACAGATTTAGTCAAGGTTCATTTCACTTTTTCTCTAGTTTTTCTCTAGTCAGAAGGGCGGCAGGGCCCATGGGAAGATTCACCCTTCACACCTGTTAAGTTTCTTCATGTTACTAGGGCCAGTTTGGACATGTCACTTCAAATTAACATTGTACAAGGGCACTAAGTGTGACAATTACCTATCACAGGTTTAACATGGAGAAGAAAAGTTTCCAGTTCAAGTCTGAGAACAGTGTCCAAGTGTGTAATTTAAGCCCTCAATACAGGTTGCATGAAATTCATTCCAAGATTTACAAAAAAAGGTTCCAATGGTAGATTTCTGAACAATGCCAAAGGTTAATATAAGGGACTAACCTACAGTTACAAAGTAGTTTTTAGATAAATACAATTCAAGAGTTTTATCTGACATTCTATGTATTTCCATTCCTGCAAGGCATGACAGGAAAAGAAAGAGACAATTAATAAAAAAGTTAAGTTGTACTTACCAGTAATAACTTTTGTTCTTTGAGTATGTAGTCTGTGAATTCACGCTTTTGGGTTCTGTGCCTGCGTGGAATCATTATCGGAGCTTCAAAGCTGATTGGATAAAAGTTTGGGTGTTAGGGCCGCCCACCCTTTGGCGCCATTTTGTGCTCTTTCCAAAGTTAATCCTTAAGCCAAGCACAGGATAAAATAAAACATCTCATCAGTGCAGCTCAAGTGGGGAGGAAGGCTGGGAAAGTGTGAATTCACAGACTACATACTCGAAGAACAAAAGTTATTACTGGTAAGTACAACTTAACTTTCTCCTCAGTGTAGTCTGTGAATCCCCACTTTTGGGAGATTAGCAAACTCACACTTACGTGGTAGGCGGGCAGCCAGATGAGATGAATCCACAGTCTTACAAACTGGCATGTCAGACAGGCAGGATGGACTCTCATGGGCATGGCGTCTGGAGCCCTATGGCAAGGACGACACGACCAAGTCTGGCGTCCACCGTGGCTCTGGTGTCCATCCAGTAATGTTTGACAAAGGATCGAAGGTCTGGACCAAGTGGCAGCCTTACAGATGACATCAAGTGATGTGCCCTCCAGAAAGGCAGTGGGGGTGGCAACAGCTCTGGTAGAATGAGCTCTGATGTGAGGAGGAGGAGACAAGGAAGCAATCTCACAGGTGAGATGGATGACAGAAGAGACCCATTTGGACAGCCTCTGTGATGTGATGGGTTCTCTCTTGGACTTTCCTCCATATGCCACAAAAAGGTGTTGGGTCTTTCTGAATTCCCTTGTCCTGCTGATGTAAAACAATAAAGTCCTTTTCATATCAAGCATGTGCCATGCTCTTTTTTGGTCCGAGGTTGGGTTTGGGAAGAAAGTTGGCAGGGAAATGGATTGTCCCAGATGAAACTCAGAGACAATCTTAGGTAGAAAGGTGATGTCTGGATGGTGAACCCCCCTGTCAGTGAAGAATTTTATGAATGGTGCGTCCGCATGCAGTGCCGTCAGCTCGCTTGCTCTTCTGGCCGACGTGCTGGCTACCAGGAAAACAGTTTTCCAAGTCAGAAGATGAAGGTCAGCTGTGGCCTGCAGTTCAAATGGAGCTTTGGTAAGAGCAGTCAAGACAGTGGACAAGGACCACTGTGCAGCTGGGGTCATTATTGGTGAAAAAGCATTCCAGAGACCCTTTAGAAATCGCTTTACTGTTTGGTCTCTAAACACTGTGGAGGCAATGGAGTCCACTGGTGAGTGCTCTACAATGGCCACCAAATGGACTCTGATGCAAGTGTGTCCTAAACCAGTCTCTGCCAAATGGAGCAAGTACTCCATAATGTCTTGGAGGTTGACCCGGTTCCGGTTTGTGGCCCTGGAATCGAGGAAGGCACGGAACTGTTTGAACTTCGAAGCATAGGACTTCCGTGTGGAAGGTCTTATACTCATGTTTAGTATCCTTGATAACCTGGGGTTATCCTCCATGCTGTGAGGTGCAGACTGGGCAGATCGGATTGGAGGAACTGACCATTCTCCATTTGGGGAAGTGATGGAGAGTCCAGTAGAGTGAGTGACTGCAATGACAGCCATATTAGAAGAGGATACCATGGCTGTCTAGGCCATGCCGGAGCGATCAGAATCGCTTGAGCTTGATGGTGGGGCATCCGTATCAAAACCTTCTGGGTGAGAAGAAACAGAGGGAATGTGCATAGATAGTCCAGATCCCACAGTTTCATGAAGGCGTCGCCTTCGGAGGCTAGGCCTATGCCTGCCCTCGAACAGTACCTTGGGCATTTGCGGTTCGCCTCTGAAGAGAAGAGATCGATGTGCCCCACCGCAGACAAATGGACTGAAACACTGTTTCGTCCAATTCCCATTTGTGGGTTGTGGTGTGTAGTCTGATCAACCCGTCCACCAAAACATTCAGTTTGCCCTGAATATGGACTCCGATGGGGAAGATATGTCTCTACAGACACCACTCTCATAGTTGAACTGCGAGGTAGAGAAGAGTCTTGTGCCTCCCTGTTTGTTGAGATAGGCTATCGCAGTCGTGTTGTCGGATGCGACTTGGACAGCCCTGCCTGAGAGTACCGTTTCAAAGGACTGTCAGCTGGTGTCAGCTGGTACTGGAGAAAGGACTGTAACATCCCCTGCTTCATCCCATTTAACAAGACATTAGTAGTTACTTTAAAATACTCTCACTGAATACTTTATTATTTAATAACCTCCTCCTCCTTCCATGTCCAAATCCAAATAATGGCAATCATCATGGTGATCGGCCATGAAGACTGTCCTGAGAATATAATGCAGTGGCCCTTTATCTGCCTTCCGCATCGCAACATGACCCCTGTGCCACTGATCCAGTTCTGCGAGTTACTTTCTGGTCCTGAGCCCTTTTGACACGCAAAGTCCTCATCAGCCCCAGGCCAGTATTGATGAAGCTGCTGCCCTCCATCAAGATGGATTCAAGTGGGATTTAATCAACTTGGGGACCATCACCCTTCCCTGTGGACTTTGCCAAAGCCACTAGTCTTTGGGGTTGTCAGGTTAGTTAACTGCTGCCTGACACTCAGCAATGGTCTACTCTTTTACCACAGCAGGATAACCTGGCCAGGATGGCATTTAATAATGGGGGGAGGGGGATTAAAACTGGAAATGGAAGAACCATCCAACCCCTGAAGAACTCCAAACAGAAATGGACGAGATCCTGTCACACAATTTTATGCCAGTATAACCTGGATTGGGGCTGGAAATATTTGATTAAATGAATGTAAAACTTCCTATCCCTCCTCCTTTCTGTTTCCAAGGCTCCCTAAGGCTCCTTTGTCCTGCAGAAGTCTTCGGGAGAATTAAGACAACGGTGGGAGGAGCATTAATTAATAAAAGACCTGTTGCTGGACTGCTGCTGCTGGGATCAGGACCACGAGGGTGGTGGTAATCTTCATTTAAAGGATCATCCTGGCCCCACCCTGAGGCCCCCAAAGGGTAAAAGGAAACCCTAGGAGACCCAGAAACTGAAAGGTGGGAGGATAGAAAGAATTCCTTTTCTTTAAAATCAATATTTAATTAAATTAAATATTTCTGGTGCCTGATCTGGACTTATGCCAGCATAAATGTTTGCCAACAAGATTTTACCCAATATCAGACTTCAAAGCTCAGGGAAATATTGGATTTAAGAGCAGAAACTGATATAATATCAGCAGTAGCAATAATAAGCATATCTCTCAACTCAATGAATTTTCATTATGGTCTTTTTTAATAGGCCTTTCCCTTTTCTTATCCTCGACCCAAGGCGAAATGCAAGCATTGCAAATTCTATTTTTTTAAAAAAAAAGATTTCCAGTTCAAGCAGAAAAAGGACTTTGCCATCATATTGATCTTGATGTACTCTGACAAAGCAACAGTACATTGAACTTCATGTTTGTCACAACCTGCACTTTTTAATTTAGTGCATGTCCTTTAACCACAGGCTAGCAGATAATGACACATTTCCCAGTTTTCTAGTTCTTCAGCATTGTTTCCTCTTATTAACCAAGCTGCTAAAGCATATGAATGCAAAATTGCTTAAACAGATTTGTTAATGAATACACCTGCAAGAAGGAAACTCCATTGAAAGTACATGTAAATAGCCTGAAGCAAATATAGCCTCCTAAAACACTAAAGAAATACACAGAAGAATAATAATATAAGTGAAGCATAGCAGGGTGCCAGATTAAGAAAAATCATAAACTTAATTCTCAGGAATTGCACAAGCTATGGAATATCTGTACCAGGACCTCGTGATAGTAGGACTATGTGACTTACAAGATTTGAGTATTGTTTTAAATCAAGGGTAGCAACAACACATCTTATGCTCCCGGGTCAAAAAAGGAGAACCGTCAGTCCTAAAAGTCTATTGTAGTGGTTCTCCTTTAGACAGGGCAGGTCTTTGCTTAAGCATGTGTGGGAAAGAGGAATTTTTGCCATTTTTACAAAAACCAGGAATGAACCTTAGGTCATGCCTAATTTCAGAACAGATGTTAAGTTGCATTTTCATAGGGAATGTAGATCCTAAAGAGTGTAGACAGGTAACATTAGACCCTAATACTTGCCCATTCCAATTTTAGATGTAGAAAGCACATTTCTGCAATGGAGCAAATTCCCTACAGCAGGACAGACTGGCATTCCAATTTGTAAAAATGACACTTCTATACCATCTCATAGCAATTACTGCACTCTCTGGGCAGTTCACAAAGTAATGAGCATTTTGCCCCCAACATGCTGGGTACTCATTTTACCAACCTTGGAAGGATGGAAGGCTGAGTCAACTTTGTTTCCCATCAAGATTGAAAGCCACAACATTTTGGCTTCAGTACAGCAGTTTAACCAGTGCTCCACCAGGGCTGCATATACTGTATGTTCAATCCCCATACAATCCTGATATGAACCTAGCTGTAGTCCTCTACCTCATTACTCTGTTCACAAAAGCAGCAATATATCTGATGAGAAGAGATTCCTGCTCATTTGCTTTCAGTGATAATAAGAACCTATCTTTGCATTTAGAGCAGGCCTGTCCTCTTCAGATACACTGTTGGTTGCAGGGGCAAAAAGATGAGGGAGATAGTGACCCAACCCTTACTGATGACTTTGGATTTCAGAAAAACTGAATAGTGCTTAAGTGTCCTGTGGGACAGAATCACCCTTTTCACTCCACCCTATAGCTTGAGAATTGTTGAGCATAATACTGGCTATAGAAATAAATATTTAGCTACAAGAATGAAGTGTGGCCGTGCGTGTCCGGAATGTGCGTCCACACCCGCCCAGCCTATCCCGTAATGCGCTGTACACATCTACCTTTCATCCCCAACATCACTCCCGCAAGGGTCCAGAAGCTGAGAGTGGGCCCAATGCCCCACGAATGCAGACAAAAAAACCCTACAAGTTCCAGCATCCTCCGCGCCACAGCACGCCTCAGCCAATAAGACAGGAGGCCACGAGCACGGAGGAGGCAGGACAACCGGCGTGCGAGGGAAAAAATGGCAGAATCGCACACCTTTTCCCCCTCTGCCATATCACCTGGGTTCTCTTCAGTGGCTCTAAAAAGCCGCCTTCCCGCCGCTGCCGTTCCCGTAACTGCCGGCCCAGCAGAGTCCGCCTGGTAGGTCAGCTGGGGGAGAAGGAGGCAGGGAGGAGAGACCCACAACACCCAGAGGGAGGAGCGGCGCTGTTCATGTCCGCCTTGCCCTCCTCCCTGCCTCCTCACCAAGACACAGGGAGGGGGGAGAGCACTGGTCACATCCACCTCGCCCACCCCTCCCTGACTCCTTGACCAGAGGCAGGGGGTGCCGGACAAGTCCGCCTCTCCCCCCTCCCAGCCTCCATACCGAGGCGCCAGGAGGAAGGAGAGGAATGGGAACAAGCGCGGATTCACTCTCCCCGGGGCCGGGGAGAGACAGGCGACTCTTCCTCCCCAGCACCCCAGGAGACGTGAGGCCAGCGCAGCCGGGCAAAGCATCCTCCCCGGGCCAAGGGGGGCTAACTGCTGCCTCCTCCCTGGCACCCCGGAAGATGCAAGGCCGGCACAGCCAGGCGAAGCATCCTCCCCAGGGCCAAGGGGGGCCAGCCGCATCCTCCTCCCCGGCACCCTGGGAGATGCAAGGCCCCAAAACACACCAGTTCTTTAAAAAAAACAAATAGCAAAAACAAAACAAAAATCAAGACACAAAAAACAACAAAATTTGGCCAGTTAAACAACAAAACATGAAATAACAAAGAAAGCAAAACACATCCAACATCCCTTACAAGCCCAAATAAAAATGAGACACTAACTAAAGATACCAATCTAAAGCATAGCAGCAAAACGAAAACACCCTACTCAAAATCCAGAAAACCACACTTTACAAAAAGAAAAAAGAAGAGAAGCAAAATAAGAAAGACATACAATATCAATCTCAAAAACCAAACTTCCTAAAAAAATGCAGAGAAAATCCAAACCATATTTACGAAAAAAAACAAATAAAAACCAAATTACTAAATTACAAACAACACACTCAAAAAGTCAAATACAAACTGCAGAACCCCTTACCATAGCAAAAAACAAAACACATACTTACACCACCCAGCCCAGCACCCCACCAGCCCCCTAAAATCACAAAAAAGAAAAAAAATAGTAACACAAGAAAACTCATGAAAAACGTCCGCTCACCTTGCCTCCACAGCACTACTAGCCAGAAACACCGGAAATAACAAAGAAAGTCAAAATAAGAAACTGACTCTTAATGACAACCCCACCAAGAGGCCAAAGGAGTAACCTACAGGCAAGTTAAAAAAAAACACCTCAGAACAGTAAAACAAAACAAAAAAACACTGACAACACAAAAGGGAAGAAAAGCAAAATACATAAAACAACAAAATTTTTAAAATAAAATAAAAACAAAAAAAACCACAATCCACAACCACAATTCTTTTTTTAAAAAGATCTCCCCCCCCCCCAACAACAACAAAACCCGGCCGAGGCCAGGCAATCAGCTAGAACATTGAATACTCAAGTGAATCCTCTCTTCCCAAATAAGCCACACACACCCCACAACCACCCCACCACCAACATAAAATCAATACCTGCCTGGCAAGGCCGGGCAAAATAGCTAGTGTTAAATAAAACTTTTTCTATGGGAAGAATTATAAATTGTACCAATTACTAATACAGTAGTACCTTGCATAACATCACATAGCGAAAAATTCCCACAACAAAGCGTTCATTATGCAAAGGCGATACCCCGCATAATGATTTTTTTTCTCGTTATGTGGGTTTTTTTGTAACCGGGGTATGAAACTCATCATTTCATTCAGAACCAAGCAAGTCCTTCTGCTAGAATACCTTTCATAATAATAATGATGATGATGATGATGATGATGATGATGATGATGATGATGATGATGATGATGATGATGATGATGATGATGATGATGATGATGATGATGATGATGATGATGTGGGGATTTAAAAATGGGGAAGAGGTAGGTATTCTGCTTTGAGTTCGCTAAGGAAATGCAGGATTAAAAAAGAAGCAACTAATAAATTAATAGTGCATGAGATGGAAGAAGAGGTCTGGGTAAATAGGGAAAAATATAAAATATGAAATAATTGCATATATGAAATAATTATGCTGAATTGCAGGAGAACATGTGGACTCACAGATGATATCCTAATAATGAACAATAGCAATAACTCTGATTTCCTTGGTGCTTCTTTTCTTTGTAGTAGTAGTAGTAGTAGTAGTAGTAATAGGAGGAGGAGGATTGCCATTAATAACTTTATATACTTCATTTGATTTCATTTATCTTGAAACTGGGAGAAATAATGAAAAATCTAAGGGGTAGAAAGGACTATACCATACCTTTACATTATATTTATGCATTGTTAAGGAATGTGAAAAGGTTATTGGCATCCACAGAAATCTGGCTAACTTTCATTTGTTCCTGGGACTACCTAAACATATATATGGATATGCATGGCTGTAGCTGGCATGTTTCAATTTGCAGGTTATGTTAACAATTTAAAAACTTAATAGAAACTGAAGGGTACACTGAAGTGATAAATCCCTGCAGCAATATCAAGCATGTCACTCTTTGTTCAATAATTGCAAGCTTGAGCATTCTTTTAATGAGTTTTGAGAATAGAGATGAAATAAACTATCACATCTAAAGGGTATTATTTTCTATAGCACAATTCAGAAACATTTCAACACATTCCATTTTGATTCACTAAGTACTCCGGTACTGTAAGAAAAAATCCTCTACATAAAGCAATCTGTAGCATAGCCAAAGATTAGAATATACTTTTAGATAATTGTCTGTATTAATAAGCATAAGAACAGAAGAAACAGAATCCAACAACTGTGCTCTAGCAATTTGCAAGGTAACAGAAAATATAAGTCTTCTTAATATGCAATACAAATAACCTACAGTACTTGCAAATTTTTGGATGACTTTCTTATTAGATAATGAACATGAGAAGGACAATGCTTTACTGCCTACAACCCTAGGTAATATTATACAGAGATTAACAGGTGTTCATATAGCAGCGGCTGAAATCCTCTTCATGGAGCTATAGTGCATGAGACCAATGATGCCATCAGCTATACAAATTTTTCAGAAATTATACAATTTCAGTTCTCTCCAAAGGTCCCAAAGGTCCTGTGCAATCCCCTTTAATGAAAATAAAAAACTTACCCCTTATCCCACAATTCCCAATAGCTTCATGAGAAATTACAGAATTATAAAATGATAGAGTTGGAAGAGATCTGTAAGATCAATGAGTCCAATCCCTTACTCAAAAATTCAAATCAAGGTATATCTGATAATTTCTTTTGTATGCCTCCAGCATTGAAGTGCTCACCACCTCTCGAGATAATTGGCCCCATAGTCATACTGCTAGGCAGTATGAAAGCTTTTCCTGGTACTCAACCAAAATTTGACTTCTTGTAACTAGAACCCATCATTATGTATCTGGCGCTCTGCATCTGAGATGATAGAGAACAGATCTTGCCCTTTCTGGCATGATATCTTTCATATATTTGAAAAATGCTATCATATCTTCTCTTAGTCTTTTCTCAGGGATAAACATGCCTAGCTATTTTAATCTTTCCTCACAGGGCCTGGATTCAAGTCTTCTGATTATCCTTGTTGCAACTCCAAGATCCTTCCCACTCGTACTGTATTACTAAGCCAGGTATTCCTCATTTTGCAACTGTATGTTTGCCCCCCCCCCATGTAATTAATCCGTTATATTTCATTCTGTTGTTTATAGCCCAGTGCTTGAGCCTATCAAGATCTTTTTTAAGGTTTTAGCTATTCCACACACTTCTGCGTCATTAGAGAACCAGATAAGCATACCTGTACCTACTCATCCTAGTGAGTAGTAAAAATGTTGAAGAGCAGAAGGCCCAGGCTCTTTTGCTACCACACTGTTGGGAGTTACAGGATGGGTGGGTGGGGATATGTTTTTTTAATTCTTACAATCTCAATCATCAGTAAAAAAAAAAAAATAAAGCATTCCTATGGTGGCAATTGTTGGAAATTAAAGATTTCCCTCCAATCCCTTGGACCCCATTGGTTTCCTTATAATAAAAGGGATTCCATGGGAGCCTTTTAAACTTAAGGAGAATCGGAGGTGTTTTATTTCTTTTTAAAAATTCCCATAGCAGATGATGTTTTCAGCCTTACACTGCATCAGTTACAGAACAGGATTTCAGCCAATGTTTTTAACAATGTTCCATTTTTTTTTTGTTTTTTCTATTTTCAATTGAAGAAGCAATAAACAAAATGGGTGGTTACTGAAGGCAAGATATAACGTAATGCTGATTGAGTAGAAGGCCGCTCTAGTAGTTATTAGATCAAAAGAGGAATGTCAAGGTCATTGTACAGTGAGCAATTCCAGCAGTAGGCTATTCCAGGAGGGAGTTTTTGGCAGATAACCACAGTCCAATTAGGGAACATTTTGGCCAAAATCCAATTCAAGAAAAATACATAGTGGCTTTTCCCTCACTCAGTCTCTCCTTGCAGAACCAATTTCACAACCAGTGCAACATAGGGCATACGAAGATGAATCTGACAAATGTAAGGGAAATGTTTTTATAATTGGCCTTACATATCATATGAGTAAACTAGCATATTTTGCCCGGCGGTGCCGGACTTTTTAAAATTGTGTTGGAAAGTAAAGGGTCCCTTTTTTCTTCTTGAACCAATGGTGCTGTGCTTTTTTAAATGGTGGTGTAAGGTTTTTTGTTTTTTGGCTTTGAGGCGCTGCGTCCGCCTGCGGCGGACTTGTGCTCCCAGTGGGGGCTTTTTTTGGCTCGTACAAGTTTGGCTTTGAGGCGCTGCGTCTGCCTGTGGCGGACTTGTGCTCCCAGTGGGGGCTTTTTTTTTGGCTTTTTTTGTGTGCTGGCTTCCTCAGTGACGGGCTGTTTGAAGTGGTTTTTTAAGGTTTTGTTTTGGTTTTGGAAATGAGGTTAGTGTGTTATTTGTGTTTGTGAAAATGTTTATTTTTTAAACTGTTTTAAACTGTGTTGTTATGTTGTTGTTTTTTGGATTTTAAAAAGAGGTTAGGTTGTTGTTGTTTGTTTAATTATTGTTTTTTAAAAAGAATGTGTTACTTTGTGAATTTTTGTAAATTGTTTTATTTTGGATAATAATTTTAAAAATGTGTAAATTTATGTTTTTTTTAATTGAATGTATTTTACAGTGTTTTTTATTTCTTTATGGAAAATTTATTTTTTTATTTTATCTGTGAATTATTTTTGTTTTTTTGGATATTTTTGAATGTTTTTTGAATTGATTACCCTATTTTTGGGGATTTATTGAATATTTGCGAATATTTTGGATGTTTTTTCTCCTTTGGC